>BQNB010134794.1:0-16400 GCA_026074375.1 Tanacetum coccineum | reverse complement strand
GTTATGCGAGGTGAATATAGAGGGAAAAGGGACGGTAAATAGTAACTTTGACTCGTCCCTTTTTAGTGTTTGACTTGGACTGGTTATAAGGGTGAGTGGATTGGGCTTTTGGATTTAATTTTGGGCCAAGATTAGGTATTAGGATTATGGATATGGACTTAAGGTTTTAAAATGGGTTTTAGGTTATAAGTTATAGGTTTAGTAGGTAAAATATCTTAATGGGCTGACCCGGCCCACTAAAATGGGTATGGGTTGGCCCATTAAAGATAAATACGCCTTCGACTTCATTTTCTTGCACTCTTTTCATTTTCGTGCTCGGTTTTGTTCGTTTTGCTTTATTTTTGTCCTTTTGTGCAATATCCGTTACCTGCAAGATATAAATCACAAAACACACATATACAATGCGTTTTTCTCTGTTTTTGGTCATTTTTGGTCTTTTTAGCTCGTTTAATTAGGTAAAAGATATGTGTATTTAAGCACATACCAAAATCCCCCATACTAAGCTATTGCCGTGTTCTCACGCAATGTCATAAACACACTTAGAAAAACAAAAATTTCTACCCCCTTAGACTAATTACCTCGAAAAGTAGCTAAGTGTTCATCTAAGGGGATTAAGAAATCACTAATTTTGAAAAGCACCCCGTTTTACCATTTTTATGCATTTATTACATATCATAACTTCACGAAACAAGAAACACTAAAAGGATAAATTCATCGTCCTCGATTTTTCACCCGCCCCAAACCAAGCTTAAAAACGAAATCATTGTTAAATACAAGTTAAGATGCTAACACTACTCATAAATGCTAATTGTGAATGCATAGCAACTTTCTGCTCCCTTATTCCTAAATCTCTAAAGATTTTATTATTATCATTATTGGTGACAAATAAATTAATGTCTTATTCATATAAAGTAAACTCGGTTTAGACCATAATTAGTTTGAAATCCTTTCTTAAAGAGACGATATGGTGAGAATAAGATCCACATTAAGGTTCTAATTTCGCACGATTTAGGGGTTATCTTTTTTAGATAAACTCGGAGTCGAAATTTGGCTTTATTATTATTATTGCAACATTATTAAACCTTGGTCCTTTAAACAACTGCCACATCGGTATGCGAGCCGACCATGGTCTAGGAGTCTTATTTCGACCTCGGTGATCCTTGACCTTTTAGAAGGCTGCAACATCGGTTGTGAGCCGGCAAGATGCAGCAAACTTTTATCAGTCTTGGATTATTACTGTGTGCCTTATTTAGAAGACTGCAACATCGGTTGTGAGCCGGCAAGGTGGAGTAAACTTTTATTAGCCCACAATGTTATTATCATTACCTCCACTCTTTAAACGACTACCACATCGATTGTGAGCCGGCAAGAGGTAGTGGTCTTATTTTGGCTTCGGTTTATTACATAACTTAGTATTATTAGCCAAATTTCAAATCATGTGGTCTTTTAACTACCTAAACAACGATAGCGAGCTGTCAGGAATCGGTAGCCTATTTCCCCACAACACTGACAAAACCTCAATGTGTACCTTACTTTCACCAGAAGGAATCTCTACGAAGTGATTTAAACTAAGAATCGCAAAAACCTAAAGCAACTTTATTTATTAACAATTATATAACGTTTATTAAGTTGGTGGGAGCAAAAAGCCACAATTAACCTCTATGAGCCTAAAAGATATCCAACTACTCTATGTTTAGTATCTAACTTATATAAAACTTTATCATTTTTTGTTCTTCGCAAATTTAAAATCTTTAATAAAAAGATCCGCGAATGCTTAGTCTAATAAAACAAGCTTTGCATATTTAAAGTCTATCATGTAAACTTGCAAAACTCTTGGCTCTTTAAAGCTAGAATTCGCGTTTTAAAGCTTCTTGTATAAAAGACTAGCAAAAGTTTAAATTTATATAAGTTAAGGGGTAAGCTAGAGCGCAACATGCTCGATCAAGTCAAAATTTATTCCTTAAAAAGATAGAACTTGTGTCAAAACACTTATTTTATTTTTAAATTTTGGCATATTTTGCTATTTTTGGTGGAAAAACGAGGTTACGTGAAGACAAGGCAAATGCAAGTAAGATCGAATCGAAAGATCCCCCCTACTAGAACTACACATTGTCCTCAATATGAGACTGTCACCCCCATACTAATTTTAAGTTTATTAATTATGCTAGTAGATAAACGTTAATAAATAAGATCTAGGATATCAGATTCCTATAAATAAAAGATCGAGTGAACAATGGACAATCACGAGCTACTGAGAGTCTTATAATCGGCCCTATATCCTGGACAAACTCACGAAACATGGAGTAAGGTAGAGGCGGAGATCCTCACGTACAATTATTCAGAAATAGAAAAGAAGATAGAAACACGGGTTACCACTGGAGAAGCTCTTGTTTTTGTGAGAGTCTCTAGCTTGACTCTCCCCATATCATCGTGATATTAAGGACGAAACATATGGAAAAGCAAACTTCCATCAGACTTTCATTCAAGATGTTTAGATAAACATTGAAGCACATGAAAGTTTCACTCTAATGAGATTCCACCGGTTCTAGAGAAAAAAATGAAAAGCAGAGATGCCGGGGTCAAAATGATATCCTCACTCCCGGAGGAGAGAGGAAGAAAAGAATCCACCGGATAGGTGAAATAAGGAAGAAAGATTCAGATAACATATGTGAGGGAAAGATAATGGCGATCCTCAAAAGGTAATCTCACATATGTTGGAGAAGAAATTTTCTCATGAATCCCGGGGTTAAAAACTTTGACCATACTCTTCAAATCTTCGATTATCACGGATTCATTCCTATAGCTTTCTTTGGTCATGATCTAAAAACACCTCAGGAGGGAGATTATGGGTAGTATCTTTAATAAGCAAACTCTCAAGATAGATAATGTCTCCCTCTGAGTCATAATAATCGTCCTCAAAATCCGTAGAAACATCAATATCTAGAAAAGCATCGATCTCATCAATATCGCCTCCTGGGTCGAAACATTCATCCTCATTAAAAGCGGAGAGAGGTGTGACTAGCAAATTTGGCTCATTAAGTTTAGAAACATAGGAGTCCTCGCTCTCGATGTCCTCTAACACCTCATCAAAAAGAAGATTTACGTCACTAGAGATGTACTCGTCATCGAATTCGAAAAGAGGGTTCGAGTAAATTTTAACATTATTTTTTGGAACGTCTTCATCGGATAGTGACTCGTCATCACTAGAGGTAAAATCGTCATTTGAGTCGAATAGAGGGTTAGAGAAAGTCATGAAATTTCCCCCAAAAACGTCAAGAGGAGGAGAATCATCACAAAAAGGCAAATCACACTCACTATCACTCCCGGATGTATCCTCGGACTCACTTGGGATTGGAACAAGGTCCTCAACACTAGACTTTATGAATTCTCCAGATTCTTTTATAGGAATAGTGCTAAGATCCTTATCCCCCATGATGAGAGAGTCCTCGGGCTCCATAGTTGGTAAAACGGGTGTGATTGCAATAGACGGAGGTATTTGAGAAGTAATTTCATTAAAAGGAATAGTACTCGCCTCGTAATCATCATCATCATAAAAAGAATTGAAACGTCGTGAAGGCTCAGTAGTATAAGTACTAAGATTAGCCGCGTGCTTTAGTTGCCAAAGCTCTTTCTTTTTATTAATTTCGATACTCATTCCTTTGAATTCTCCCGTAAGCTCATCAATCATAATAAAAAACAGTAAGGATGAAGAAGAAGAGCCTACACCTCAACCCAAAAATCAAACTCAAAAACTAGTCAAAGAAACTCTAATTCCTAAATCTTATAAAATAAAAATTCCATATCCTCAACGCCTTAGAAAAGAGAAAATAGAAGCTCAGTACGGTAAATTCCTTGATATGATTCGAGCCGTTCGAATCAATGTACCTCTTGTCGATGTCTTAGCAGGAATGCCAAACTATGGTAAATTTCTCAAAGAACTCGTTAGAAATAAGCGCAAGCTTGAACAAATCTCATCCGCTTTCTTGAGCGATGAAAGTTCGCTTGATTCAACAAAAGTTCCACCAAACTCGGAACCCGGAGTTTTTATTCCTTGAAACTTCAGCATAAACTTTCTCATGTAATGCTTTAGCCGACCTAGGTGCTAGTATTAACCTTATGCCATATTCTCTATATGTGAAACTATCTCTTGAAACTCTCAAACCTACTAAAATGAGCGTAAGATTAGTCGACTGATCATTCCAATACCCTATTAGAATAGCTAAAAATATGCTCATTGATGTTGGTAAATTCACTTTTCCTGTGGATTTTGTTATTCTCAAAATGGAAGAAGACAATAAAGTTCCCCTTATCTTAGGGAGACCTTTCCTCCATACTGCTGATGCAGTAATTCGAGTTTGTAAGCTAAAATAACTCAACTTGAAGTGGTATTGAAACGTAAGAACTTTCTCAATCGATTCAGAAATGAAACACTCCTATTCAAATGATGATACATGTTTTAGCATTGATGTTATCGATGGAATCTTAGAAGAAGATTTTGAGGCTCTTCTCGATGAAGGTAGTAAAATCCTTTACTCCATCGAGGGAACTCTTCTTGAAGAAAAACTCTTTACTGAATTCAATGAATTAATGGCTATGAATATTGAAGAAGACACTAAACCTGAATCCAATGAAGAAGAACCAACATTCGAAAAAATCACCTTCACCATCGATTATAAAATCAAGACATCCCTTAAAGAACCTCCTTCTGATCTTGAACTAAAACCTCTTCCTGATCACCTAGAATATGAATTCTTAGAAGAACCCTCTTTTCTTCCCGTGATCATATCATCTCAGCTCTCTGAACAAAACAAAAGTAAGCTCATCTCTGTTTTAGAAAGACACAAGCAAACCTTTGCTTAGAAAACAACAGACATTCCTGGAACCTGTTCATGTTTTTGTAAGCATAAAATACAACTCTTAGATGACAAGAAGCCAGTTGTTCAAAAACAAAGAAGATTAAATCCAAACATGCAATAAGTCGTTAAAAAAGAAAATCGTAGAAAACTTCTCTGATACTGGGTTTTATTTATCCAAATCGCCGATGTTAGCTTGTGTAATCTATTCACTGTGTAACAAGAAGGTGGTATTCATTAGTCACAAAACGAAAAGATGAACTTATGTCAACAAGAACCATTACGGGTTGTCCGAGTATGCAATCGATTCTCGTAAATCCAGTGAATCAATCGTTAAACGTCACTTTCCTTTGCCATTCATGGATCAAATGTTAGAAAGACTCGCAGGAAATTAATATTTCTGTTTCCTCGATGGTTTTTCTGGATACTTCCAAATCCCAACGACCTATGTGATCCGAAAACACAAATATTCTAATGGTCCTTTTCGGAACATCCGCTTATAGGCGCATTCCTTTTGTATTATGTAATGCACCCGCTAATTTCCACCACTCCCCCCCCCCCCCCCCCCCCCCCCCCCCCCCCCCCCAAACAACAACAGATGTTGGCTATCTTTCAAGACATGATCAAGAATCTTGCTAGAAAAGAAGTTATACATGGACGAATTCTTTGTCTTTGGAAACTCATTCGATAAGTGTCTAAATAACCTCGATAAAATGCTTCAATGTTGCGAGGATATCTTGTCTTTGACTAGGAAAAATGTCATTTCATGGTTAAGGAAGGAATTCTGCTTGGACACAAAGTGTCTTGTGCAGGCCTTGAAGTTGAAAAGCCAAAATCGACGTAATTTCTAAGTTTCCACCCCTACTAATGTTAAAGGCATTAGAAGTTTTTTGGGACATGCCAGTTTCTACCGACGTTTCATCCAAGACTTCTTAAAAATTGTCCGTCTTTTAACTAAGTTGCTTGAAAAAGATACTCCATTTGAATTTAGTGATGAATGTCACAAGGCATTCAATTCATTAAATGAAAAACTCACATGTACTCCTGTGATCGTGAGCCCAAATTGGAATCTTTCATTTGAGCTTATGTGTGATGCAAGTGAATTTACAGTTGGAGCAGACTTAAGACAAAAATATGGTAAACACTTTCACCCAATCTATTTTGCATGTAACTCTTAATGCAGCTCAGCAAAAATATACCGTTACTGAAAAAGAACTAATGGCTGTAGTCTTTGCATTTGAAAAATTCCGACCTTATCTGATATTATCCAAAACGATTGTCTACACCGATCACTCAGCCCTATGATACCTATTCAAAAAAATCCAGATGCATAAAGCCATCGTCTTTTTACATTGGATAATGTATTGCAAGGGAATTTGATATCGAATAAAGACAAAAATGGTACCAGAAAATGTTGCCGTCCGACCAATTTATCTCGGGTTGAAAATGATGAGTTCAAGTGATGACATATGGATGTCGACGATATCTTTCCCCATGAAACTCTTATGGAAATAACCATTAGAGACATACCATGGTTCGCAGACTTTGAAAACTATTTGGTAGGTGATATTATATGATGACATCAAATAACGTCTATTTTATAGCATCATTTATCCCATGTAATTAACCCATTTTGTATAATTATTGCAAAGAATTGTTACTTAATCGTTTGTATTTGAGAATTGCAGTAATTATGGAGTACTTGGTGAATATTAACTAAAAGGCACACATTTTAGAGCTTAAACGAAGATATTTGATCCTGACAACCAATACGCCGTATCCATCAAGGAAGATACGGCGTATCTGTGCCTGCACTCACCAAAGACCACGAAGGAAACAAGATCCAATACGCCGTATCTAGAAGAAGGCAATACGCCGTATTCAAGCTATATGGAAATAAAATATTCTGGAAGATATCAAACGTGGTCCCTACTCCAAGAAACCCCCGATACGCCGTATCCAAGACTTTGGATACGCCGTATCGACCATATTCCAGACCTTATAAATAGAAAACTCAAAAACGAGTTTTAAGTGTGCTAAATCATATTCTCGATACCTAAACCATAAAAGTCAATTTTCAGAGGAGAAAAAGAGCAGAAGAGGTCGAGCAACGCGATTAATTCCATAGGAGACAACGTGTAATTTCTTATACTCTTGTAATCGTTCAGTTTTTGGTATCATTCGTTAACTCGGTTAGTTTACCTTGGCTAAATCATTACTTTTGTATTAATTATGACGTTTGAAGGCTAATACCTTCGGGTATTAGCCATTGTTATGAAGATCTTAATGTTTGGTTTCTTTATCTCATTTTCTTAATTTATCGTTGATTGCTTGTTTATGTTTATCATTATACTTGTTTACGTGCTTTTGTATGCGACCTATCATTCAACTGGATCTAGTGATACGGACCAAGTAATCTAGATGCCAGGATAGCTCTCCATATAGTGATTTATACATCTAGACCAATAGGATCACAATTAACGACCTATCTTTGCCCTTTGATTGTGAGCTTAGTTGGACCATAAGGTGACCTTGGTATCAACTGGGTACGTTCTCGATTATTGGTAAAGGACTTGGTTAGTGGAATTACTAGTGTATGAATTGCCTTAGGAGGTAAGTGGGTGGTAAAGTCTCTGAGAGCTTATGGTTAACAAGTCACCATTGCTTTAATCCCTAAGATAGATTATAATCAGTAAATAAGGATGCTTTATGTGGATGCGTTTAATTGTAAGAGAATTCTACGTGTCTAGGTCTTAGAAAGAAGTAACGCCTAAGTCTTAAGAATGATATGCCGCTTTGGAGATAGTATCATTGTACTTAATAAGAAACAAAACCAACGTCTGTATTGGATTAATAATGTTATACAGTTTTTCTTATATTAGGCTAGACGTCTTTTATCTTTTGTTAATTGCTTGCGTGTTTTTGTGTCTTGAATGGTGTTAGTCACCACATAACTGTTGCCTGTATCTCATGGCAGAAAACCCCCTTATTGTATTGATTTAGAATACTAGGAATTAACATTGCTTTAGACTAACTTAGATTTGAAAAACAATAGTATTTATAAATTGGATAAGTAATTTTCTTGCTCCTTAGTGATCGACACCCTACTTTACCTCGAAATACCATTGACCGGGTAACATGCCGTTAAAGAGTTGTTTTGGTTAAGTTGGCAAAATATAAATTTAAAACTTGAATCATAAATTACAACCACACAATGACACATCAAGTTTTTGGCGCCGCTGCCGGGGAGTGAGAATTAATCTTGATTTTTATTTGATATTTTGGTTTTTAGCATTAAATTAGATTAGATCTAACCCTTAGGATTAGTGTAGTTTAGAATAGTTTATATTTTTGTCTGTTTGCTAATTGTGTTTATGTAATACGGCGCATTCAGTTTACTGACCAAAACGCAGTGACACCAAAACGCAGTGACACCAAAACGCAGTGACACCAAAACGCAGTGACACCAAAACGCAGTGACTTTTGAATCAAAACGCAATGACCATTTAATCAAAACGCAGCTTGAGATTTGGTCAAAACGCAATGAAGTCTTGATTTGGGCAGAGTTTCTCCTAGTCAAAACGCAATATAGGTCTTCAAAACGCAACCAAGATCAAAACGCAACCTATTATCAAAACGCAACTTATGATCAAAACGCAATGAGATGTCAAATCGTACTTTTCCTTAAAATCGGGATCTTGTTTTTTTTCTTCACCAAAACGCAACCAAGAACATAATACGAAAAAAATCAAGATCAACCATTTAAGCACGATTTCAACCCAAATAAGCTTTAAACACTTATATCTAAGATAGTAGATGAATATTAACCACTTAATAACACGTTTTTCGTTGTGATTCTTCCGATTTGAACCAAAACGCAGCCAAGAAAAAAGGAAAAAATTAAGCCACGAAAATTTATCCTTTTTAACCACAAGAATCAACCACGAATCCACGTAGGCTCTGATGCCAATTGTAGGAACCCAATTTACACTTTCACTTCATATTACGAACCACTAATCGAACCAAGAAAAGAGATAAAGAAAGATTGAGTTATTTTAGAAAGAGAAAGAAGAGAGAGGTTAAAGAGAATGAGAAAAAGAAGATTTTTATATATTGAAACAACTAGCTTTTTCTAAAGAAGAAAAAACTTATATACCCCGTCATGTTAAAGGTACGCGCGGAATATTTAACTAGGACCCGGGCTCGGGTTTTGCTTGGGATTAAACCCGAAACATATACAATATTAGATTAACTATCGAGCCCGATTCCCGATACTTTCCTATTACAACGTTAACTAATTAATTGACCGAGACTAACATACATAATGAACGAACTTCATGTTCGACTCAATATTTTGAGGCTAACAATCTCCCCCGAAGTGAGTTCATTGATGACACTCCTTCATGAGATCAATGAGATTGCTTTTGTCGTTAAGCTCATGTGGTCTTGGTCTTTCTCTTTGTTCTTAGTTGTAGGCTTGTTCCTTCATGCTTTGCGATCTTTACTTTTGGCCTTCGTCATTGTCTTTATCGTCTATGCCATCTTGCGATCTTGTGTCTTTGACCAACATTCTCCAACCTAACTTTCCAAAAATAGAAATTATATACATTTTCTCCGCTACCCTTCTAGGGTCAAAACTTATCTTAAATTACTAATAAAAATGCATATACGTATAATCACTTACACATTAATCACAAAACACTAAAATCTCAATTACTAATATTCCTAGTCACTCAAAAGTGAACGAAATGAACTCAACCATCAATCCAATCTCATTGAGATGATCACACCCAATAAATTGATTACCAATACCTCATAACCACATAAAAACACACATAAACACATAGAATCACATAATCCATACATTGCAACAGACACATAAGTCAACACTAACGGTTTGACTAACCTGCTCAAGTCATGGTTGTCACATTATCCCCTCCTTAAGGAAATCTCGTACCCGAGAATTAAACTACCAATTCAATCAGTACGATCAAAAAATAACCTGAGGATACTTAGACGTCCCATGTAATCCTCGGCGTTCCCCAAGAAACATCAGGGCCACCCTTAGAATTCCAATGAACCTTTACTAACGCTATCTTACTACGCTTCAAACTCTTAACTTCACGATCCATTATCTCTACAGGTTCCTCAACAAAACGAAGAGTTTTGTCAACCTTTATATCATCTAATGGCACATGCAAACTAGCATCGCAAACATTTCTTCAAGTTTGACACATGAAACGTATCATGTACCCTACATAATATCCCTCCGACAAACCTTCAATAGATAAGAGCCCAACACCGATATACCTTTCAAGAATTCTCAAATGGTCCTACGTATCTTGGTGCTAACTTTCCCTTTTTCCCAAAACGTATTACACCTTTCCAAGGTGATACTTTCAACATCACTCGATCCCCTACTTCAAATTCCAATGGTTTACGTCTATTATCTGCATAGCTCTTTTGACGATCCCTCAACTCCGCCCTATTGAGCTTCTCCTTTATCAACATAATTTTATCAGTCGTTTCTTGAACCAACTCAGGTCCAATCAAACTTTCTTCCCCAATCTCAGCCCATAAAACAGGTGACCTACACTTCCTTCCATACAAGGCTTCAAACGAGCACATCTGATACTCGAATGATAGCTATTATTGTAGGAAAACTCAACTAATGGTAGATGAACATCCCAGCTACCACCAAAATCAATCACACAAGCCCTTAACATATCCTCTAGGGTCTGAATCGTACGCTCAACTTTTGTCCCATACCGTTTGAAGATAACCGACTCATATCCAACCTCGTCCCTAATGCTTTTTTGCCCAGTCTGCCAGCAAGCCGTGACGTAAATCGTCCATGCTCCAGTCCGAAATAAATCGAACACTTGAAACTCATGTTCTCTGACTATTTCATCGACATGGATCTTTGCCAACCTTCTCAGATACAATAGTCTCTCTTATAGATAGGAAATGGAGATGACTTAGTTCAGTCTATCGAACTACAACCTAAATCGTCATGCCCACTTTTTGACCTAGGTAACTTAGTGATAAAATCCATAGTGATCTTATCCCACTTCCATTCCGGTATCTCAGGTTGTTGCAGTAACCTCGAAGGCCTTTGATGCTCAGTCTTTACCTTTGAACATGTCAAACACTTACTGACATAAGTAGCAATATCTCTCTTCATTCCCGGCCACCAATAACAAGCACGAAGAACATAATACATCTTATCACGCCATGGATGCATAAGTTAACTTAGACTTATGAGCTTTGTCCATAACTACTGTTCTCATACCTCCTGATAATGGAACCTATATTCGGTCCAAAAAATACAAACTTTTTCCCTCTTTCTTTTCCATCTGTTGTTCTAACCCATGCAGATTTTCCATAAGTATATTCTCTTGCTTAAGCGCCTCACTCTAGGCTACTTGTATCTTTTCTCTCATTTCAATCTGGATAGTTACTGCCATAGCCCTTACATGTCTAGGTTTCAGTCGCTCCTTCCTACTTAATGCATCAGCCACAACGTTCGCCTTACCAGGATGATAACGAATCTCGCACTCATAATCACTAAACAACTCATCCATCTCCTCTGTCACTATAATTATCCCCCCCCCACTCTTTCTGATCAAAAATGTGTTGAAGGCTTTTGTGATCTGTATAGATAACACTCTTAGTACCATACAGATAATGCCTCCAAGTCTTAAGAGCAAACACAACAGCTCCCAATTCTAAATCATGCGTCGTATAATTCTTCTCATGGGTTTTTAGCTGCCTCGATGCATAAGCAATCACTTTGCCTCTTTGCATGAGTACACAACCTAATCCTTGGTTTGATGCATCACAATAAACCACAAAATCTTCACTTCTCATCATGTAGCGTCAATATTGGTGAGCATCACTCAAGTTAATTCTTTAAAGTTTGAAAAAGCTTCTATCTGGCTCCACTCCCCACACATACTTCTGATTCTTCTGAGTTAACGAGGTAAGAGGTTTAGCAATTTTGGAAAAATTTGCAATAAACCGTCGATAGTACCCGGCTAATCCCAAAAATGATCGAATCTCGGAAGGCGTCGTAGGGGTCTTCCAATTCTTTACCGCTTCTATTTTGCTTGGGTCTACATGTATACCATTCTGGTTAACAACAATACAAGAAAGTGCACCTTCTTGCCAAACCAAATTTTCACCACTTAGAGAACTTGGCATACAGCTTCTCCTTCTTAACAATTCCAACAAAACCAAACCAAATAACTCAATGCTTCCTTCGTCTTTGAGTACTTAAGATTCATCGATGAATACTATAACGACTTATCTAAGTCGGTTTACAAACCCTGTTCTCAGGTCCATAAACAAACTACAGTGCATTGGTTAGCCCAAAAGTGCTTAACCGTAGAACGCAAAATGTCTGTATCGTGTTTGAAATGCCCGTCTTATGTATGTCATCTTTCATGCACTCGTAATTGATGATAACCACCGAAGGTCAATTAAATGGAAATGTGCTTGAGAAAAACCGCGATCCTTGTAGCTGTCAAACAAATCATCAATCCTAGGAAGAAAGGATATTGATTCTTAACCGTCAACTTGTTTCAGTTCTTTATAATGTGATACACATACGAAGCAACATACCTTCATCTTGACAAATAACACTGCGCTAACACCCCATGGAGAATGACTAGGTCCTATTAAACCTTTCTGCAACTCTTCAGCTGCTCAGACAATTCTTGCATCCTGAGGCGCTAAACTATATGAGACTTTCGCAATTAGGTGTCGTATCCAGAACTAGATCTATGCGAAACTCCACTTTGTCATTGTGGAGGCAAATCCTGACAAGTATTTCTGGAAATACGACCTCAACTCACGTACTGACAGATATGATCATTCAACGTGGATCATTCCTCTTTTGCACTCTTCAAAAACGCTGTTGGTGATGTCCTGACCATCCGTTCTCATGTACCCTAAGGATCCAACAATCTCCAACTAGTAGTTCTACTACTTTATCATGACATACGATAAAGACATCCGTATGCTGGACAGAACCAGTCCATTCCCACAAACAACATCGAAACTTCCTTACCAAAGGTATTAAGGTTTATGCTAAAACAGAGAACTTCCTAGTTCAAGTTTGCAAGTCACGTATAACTCTATCTACTTTTACTTTCTTACATCAGCTACTTCCTATCACATAACAATGATTTACAATACTAGGATTCCATTAAGTAGGTGCGCAAATTCAGTAATAGTAGAAAACTAAAACCGCTCCAGAATCAAATAATACGGTAACAAATTGATCATTCAAAGAGAACGTACCCGTTACAACGTTAGGATCCTGGACCGCCTCCATTGCATTCACATTCACGTTGAAAGCTCTTCCTCTAACTTGGTTTCCATTGCTTCGGTTATTTCGGCTGCCCTTCAAAGCCAATTGAGATTTTCCAACTTGCCTAGGTGCTCGATTCAACTTAGGACAAGTGTTGCGGAAATGATCCAGGTTACCACACTCATAAGCACACCTCGAATTGTTACAATGCATTCTTACAACATTCACCAAAGCTACTTGCCTAACCAGTGCCCGACAATCCCTGGCAAAATGACTCGGCTTCTGACAGTTAAAGCATAGTCTGCACGTTCTGTTTTCTGGGTGGTGAGTATAACACTTGGAACACCTTGGATAATATCCAACAATCTCGTTTCTAGGTGGGGCTGTTGCGAACAAATCATTACCGTCTTACTTCTTTTTGTCTTCCAGATCCTCCATCTTACTAGGCTTCCTTCTTCCCATCTCCTTTAGGGTGTTAGAGATGATTGATACCACTCCCTTTCCTATCACTAATAACACTACCCCCTTGTCAAGTACACAGCTGACTGCTTTCTCAGTAAGTATTCCATCCCTCATATTGATTCTGAATAGTAGTTTGGTTGAGTTGCCCGATAGCATATCCTCTAATCTCAGAGCCAGTCCACTATGTACCGTCTGTAATGACGAGAATGACTCAGGTGTTAACTAAGTTGTAGGACCAACTTGCCAACTCATGAAACCTATCAGTGTAGGCAGCGTGATTAGCTCCCACCATCTTGTGATTCCAGAACTCATTCTCCAACTTCTCCATTTCATTACTTGGGCAGAATTCTTCAACATTTAATGCCTTAAATCGTTTCCTAATGACATAGCCTTTGCAGCCACATGTCCCTCTTGCTATGACATTGATGTTTCCACCAAGTCAAAGCCTTATTCACAAGTGAGCTAGCAGCATATCAACTTTAGTTCTCGGTACAATCCCTGTTGTTAACAATTAACATTTTCCATTTTCACGAACCAACAGGTAAGCGTTATCGCAACCACCTTTCCATCGTACTCCTTGGGAAATTGCAAGATTGAAATGTCTTTAAAATAGCATCAGTGTTCCCCATCAATTCAATTTCCACCACCATTATTACCATTATTTTCATTATATACGATTATTAGCACTTTAGTGATGATGTCTTTGTAGTTGTATGCGCAGAAAAGAGTAGCAAACATCGGTTCTCGTTGTTGGTTGCTACTAGCAACGACCACTTCGTCGTTTGAGCCATTTTCTATAAAGATAGCAAAATTAATATTCATTAGACGATATAAAATACGATCAAAGATTTCATCATAAAACTATCAATAAACCATTATGCATCACATTACTACACTCACAAATAATCTATGTAATCATTACTTGCAAAGTCCACCTGTGTCGTAGCGCATGTATAATTTTATGTTGGCGCACCATAATAATAGATCGGCCCCCTATTCACAGTTGTACTCCCCTCCCTATGGACGACACTTCATGAACAAACACACCACATAGCATCTTAACATAGCGAAACCAACAAATAACACAATTAATAACCAATTAATCACTCTATTAAACTCAATATTCAAACATAGAAAATAACATTCCTAACATGCTCCAAACGTCCGAAAGGAAAGAAAAGCAATACTAAAAAAAAACACATCATCACTTATAACACATGGCAGTGATGAGACGCCCGTCACGATCAGCTTTAGTGGTTCTACTTCCTCACACACTTGCCTACTGTAAGTAGACTCAAGGTCCGAAAACCACTTCATTCCTTTCAACTTCGTCCGACCGTCCTCATAGAACTCATCCATTCATGTTTTACCATCCGGCTGGGGTAGATTCGACGTGGTGCAAACTCATCCTGTACTCCTTTGCTGAGTTATAGATATCCATAAATCCTATTCTTTGCAAAATTTTAAAGTTTAGCAAACGCTTAGTCTCGAAAGCTAAGGGGAAAGCTAGAGCACAAAACTCGGTCAAGTCAAAATCTCACTAGTTTTACGGGCCTACTTATTCACATATCTAACAATAACTAAGAGAGATTTTAATTTTTTTTTGCATAAAAATATAGAAAATAAGTTAAAACGATGTTGCGAGGGACACAGACAGTCAACATGATTTTGTTAATCCTCCTACACCCAGTTGCAAAAGCCACTGAAGCACGATATTTTCTACGGATAGGAGGAGACATACTATAATAGATCACATAACATAGACTATATCAGGACACAGATCTCGAAATAACAAAGAAAACTGAACTTATATATATATAGTATATAGTATAAGGTACTTTATAAAACTTTGGGAAAATAAGCATAATTAGTATATACTTACACATAAGCCCTAAATGCATCTATATGAGGGACCCTTAAGCTATAGTCTAGGCTCAACCACCTAGTTCTCTATAACCATCAGCTCTGATACCAATCTGTCACACCCCGCCAAGGCGGAAACGCGAGGCGTAAACAAGAATGGATATCATCACAACACACGGTGTCTCTATAGAGAATACTAAAATGAAAGCTAAAGTAAAGCAAAGACACATAGTGTCATAACAATACCCAAAACCTAACCAAAAATCCAAAAGGCGTCTTCATTTATGAAACGAAAGTTCTCGCCAATAGAAAGACATGCAACAATTATTCAAATTCAAACAATGCAAAAATTCAAGACAAGTAATAGAAATCTTCATGACATCCTATGGTCTCTTACTAGCCACTTCTTTCAATCTTATTTCCATCATGCTCACCTGAAAATGATGCTTAAAACGTCAACACAAAGGTTGGTGAGAGTCATAGGTTTAAGACTCACATTATAACTTTTTCAAAACCAATTACTGCGATTATCAAAACAATATAGAACAATTATGCCTCATATGAACTTATGCTAACATGCAATCCACATACTAGGTAGGAACGTTACCCCCGATCCATTTCAACAACTAGGTAGGAACGTTACCCCCGATCCATTTTCAAAATTGATCATACCTGTTGACTGTCTGTGTCCCTCGCAATATCGTTTTAACCTATTTTCTGTATTTTTATGCATAAAAAATATAAAATCTCTCTTAGTTATTGTTAGATATATGAATAAGTAGGCTCGTAGAACTAGTGAGATTTTGACTTGACCGAGTTTTGTGCTGTAGCTTTCCCCTTAGCTTTCGAGACTAAGCGTTTGCTAAACTTTAAAATTTTGCAAAGAAAGAAAAATGATAGAGTTAAAT
>BQNB010134793.1:2892-18259 GCA_026074375.1 Tanacetum coccineum | reverse complement strand
CCATCTAGAAAAATAAACGGTAATGGGAAATGATCTTTACGGGTGGCATCATTTAACTTTCAGTAGTAAATGCATACACGTCATCCCATAACTAATCGAGTAGGTATCAACTCATTATCATCATTTTCAATTATGGTTATACCGCCTTTCTTGGGCACACAATGAACGGGGCTAACCCACGGGCTATCAGAGATGGGATAAATTAATCCGACATCAAGGAGTTTGATAACTTCCTTTTTGATAACCTCATAAATTTTTAGGTTAACCTGTATTTGGTGTTGAATTGCCGGTTTAGAGTCATCCTTCATTAATATTTTATGAGTACAAAATTGAGGGTCGATGCCCTTTATATCGGAGATTTTCCAAGCGATGGCACACTTGTGTGACTTTAAAACCTTTAGAAGTCGGACCTTCTCATCTTCTTTCAAGTTTTTAGCAATTATGATGGGTAGTTTATCGGTACCCTCCAAAAATGCATACTCAAGATGAGAAGGTTGAGCTCCGGAGGATCATCAATTGAAGATTTTTTGGTTTTAGGTTCTACAAATTTTAGTTCTTTCGGAGGGAGAGGAGATGATGGATCATCATTTAGAAATTCCTTAAGAAGACGAATGTCTCCCTCCGAATCATAGTAAGAGTCATCAATTTCCAGTGAAATTGAATCATCTTCAATAGCAAGGAAAGCATCGGTTTCTTCTAGAAGAAAGTCACTATCCCCGAAGGGAGTGAGAGTGGGAGAAGAGGTAGAAATAATTGGCATCGAAGTGGGATTGCCACTTGTAGAAGTTCCCGAGAATTCGAGCACTTCTTGAGCATACTCCCTACAAGCTATGCCGATTACATCGATTCGATTAATAGACTCGGCATCATTGTAGAAGTATCTCAAAGTTTGACCAACTTTGAATGTTACGGCTTTATCATCATGGCGGAGAGTTAATTCTTCACCGTAAACATCAATCAAAGCTCGTCCAATCCTCAAAAAGGGTCTCCCGAGAATTAAGGGAACCCGAGGATCGACAACATAATCAACGACTACGAAGTCGGTCGGAAAATGGAACTTTCCTACTTTCACAAAGACATCTTCGGCAATGCCGGCCGGTCGAGTGGTTGATCGGTCCGCAAGCTCAAGAATCATTTGAGTAGGAGTAAGTTCGGGGAGTGAAAGCTTCTTCCATATGGAGAGAGGCATCAAGTTGATGCTTGCACCAAGATCGGCCAAGGCCAAGCATTCATCTAACTCTGGAAAATCACATGGAATGAGAAACTTGCCGGGGTCTCCAAGTTTTTCGGGCAACTTTTTTAGGATAACCGCCAAACAATTCTCATTCACCGATGTTTTGGCTAAGTCAAACAATTTTTCTTTGTTATTAAGGAGGCTTTTAAACATTGAAGCAAATTTTGGCATATGTAGAAGAGCATCCGCGAAACTGAGCTCGAAGTGTAATTCCCTAAAGATTTCAACAAATTTCGAAGCTAGATTATCATCTTTTTCACGGAGCTTTTATTTGTTGGCTCTCGAAGGATAAGGTATATACGCTTTAGGCTTAGGAGCAACAACAGGCTCATCAATTGGTGCTTGAATTTGGACTACCGGAGGTTGGATGTTTTCGGTACTCAGTTGCACCGTATCCTTTGTCACCTCGGGTTCCCGTTCTACCACCTTAGGAAGAGGTGGAATTGGAGGTCCATCATAAGAAATATCACTTCGGGTGGTGATTGCTTTCAAGTCACCTCTCGGGTTAGCAACAGTATTGCTAGGAAGTGATCCCGAACCCGAAGAAGAAGCAGTATTCATTTGGAAAAAACTAGCCATCATATTCTTAAGCTCATTGGTTTGATTTGACATTGAAGTTTGTATTGAAGTTTGCATTTCATTTCTTAATTCATTTTTCACATTATTTATTTGGTTTTGCATAGCTTTCATATTAGCATCATTTATCTTCTTGTAGTTCGACAATTCATTCGAAGGAGCAACTTGAGTTTGCTAAATCGGAGCTTGATAATTCGGATTTCCTTGATTATTTCCTCTGTTTTGATTGTAACCTTAATTGTGTCGGGTTTGATTATTTTGCACATTCGGTTGAGGAAAACCCAGTGGTCCAATTTAGTTAGCTACACTCTGAGAACGGTATCCAGTATTTCCCTGATTATAGTTTACTGCGGCTGCTAAAACATATCCTTGAATATTATCTCGATATTTCAGAAAAACATTGCCATCGGTGGCAAGACATTGGTAGTAAGGATGCGGACCACCACAAGTAACACAAATTTCCTCAACCGCTTTTACAGAAATAGGAGGAGAAGATTTCTGATAAAGCATAGCCTTAACGGCGTCGACAAGAGTGGCAATCTCAGGAGAATGAGGGGTAGAAGAAGAAGGAGCATTCGTACTCACTTTTGAAACAATCGGTTTGTTCCGTGAGTTAAACTTTTGACTTGTTTTCAATAATTGTCAAAGCATCCCGAGGAGTTTTAGTCAAAAGATTACCACCGGCGGCGGCATTCAAAGAATATTGATCGGTTGGGGTTAAAGCATTGTAAAAGGTATCAAGTTGATGCAATTCTGTAAAACCGTAATTTGGGCATGCATGAAGGAGATCCTTGAAACGGTCCTATGCCTCACAAAATGATTCATCAAATCGTTGCTGAAAATTCATAATTTCATTTCAAAGATTTGTAGTTTTTGAAGGAGGAAAGAATTGGTTAATAAACTTGGAAACAAGATTTTCCCAAGTAAGAATAGAACGAGAGGGTTCCTTTTCGAGCTAAATCTGTGCTGCCCCCTCGATAGAAAATGGAAAAAGTATAAGCTTAATCGACGAATTAGGCACTTCTTTATACTTAATCGTTGAAGTAATCTTGTTAAACCAACGAATGTGAGCATGAGGGTCTTCTTTCTCAAATCCATAAAATTGTTTTGAAGTTACAAGATTTAGAAGACCATGTTTAATCTCAAAATTCTCCGCAAGAATAGTGGGAATAACAATAGCATCTTGGTAACCCTCGGTGGGTGCTTGGAGTAATTCCGCCATAGTACGTTGATCGGCCATCGTAACTACGGGAGTCCTTTCAAGAGAAAACGGTTCGACTCTTTGCTTGGAACGTCTATGATTATGACGTTTCAGATTCGTAGAAGTTTCACCAACAAAATTCGAAGAAGAGCGAGTGCGCATGCACTAAGGAAAAAGAAATCAAAAATTAAATATTTTTGGTCCGATTAGTCAAAAGTTCACGATAGATCTCTAGAAAAACACACAAAGAAGCGGAGGAGCGGGTAAGCACGAAGCGTTTTAAAAACCTTCTCCTTCCGGGTTGAATATCGTAGGATCAACCCTCCTTATACCTCTCTTATAGTTTGTAATCTAAAGGTGAGCCGATTTAACAAGTGACACAACGGTTGCTTTTGTTAGTCTTTTGATAATAGAAAATCACAAAATTAAATATTTTTGTATTTTTTATGTTTTTTATAATAAGAATAAAATATTCACAATTGAATGCGATAACTTCACGAGGAAGGGTCTTCAAACACTAATCTTCAAACGTAACCATGATAATCGCACACACGTCCCGGCAACGGCGCCAAAAATTGATTCAACATAAATTGTGTGATATATCAATTATAGTATATAATAAGAATTCCAAAAGGATTTAAGAAAATTACTTTTAACCAAAGTAAAATTCAAAACCTTTCCGAGTCGTATCCCGACGAGGTGTGAATGGAGAATCTTGTTTTAGTTCGTGATCGCGTGATTTGAATAATCGAAGTTTTAGATTTGGATACTAATTCTATTAATGAAATACAAAAGCAAATAAGGCAAGCAAACAATTAAAGCAATTAAGCATTTAAGCTAAAAACAATAACGGGAAACTAAAAACGCGACTAAAAACCTAAATTATCAAAATTTAACCCTAAAAATGCAAATTTCAAATCTAAAAAGTCCTAAATGATTAAAATAATTTTAGAAAAAAGAATTATATTTTTTTGACTTTTATTTTATTTTTTATGAATTAAAAACTAATTTAATCTAAAAATTTTATAAAAATATTAAATTAATTTATAAAAATCTAAAAAAATTACTAAAAATGCTTAAAAGTATTACTAATGTAAGAAAAATAAAATGGGAAAACAAGCTAAACCTAATAAGCTGTAAATAAGCTGATAAACATATAAGCTAAAACTGAGATTAAACCTTATAAACCAATTGGCCCAAGGGTCTTAGCAGAAAAGACCCAAGGGCGCAATGGTTAAGGTGTTGGGCTGTAAAGGTTGAGGTACTAGGTTCGAGCCTAGGACTTCCCTATACTCCCAACATTTTTATTTTGCTAAACCCTTTTTTACCAGCTACTTATAAGTCCTAAATAAGCACTTTTTGTGAAGACACTTTTTTCAGAACCTAAAAATAAGCCAGAAATAAGCTATGCAAAGTGACAGATTTGGATAAAAGCTTAAAGGCTTTCTACACTTAACAGATTGTGCAACAAGCTTCAATAAGCTAAACCTTAGACTAAATAAGCTACTAGAACCTTAAACCTAACCTATTAAGAAAACCTAACCCCAACATAAGCATTTAAATAAGCTGGAAAGTTCAGAAAGCAAATAAGTAGTTTTGTAGAAAAGCTCTTGATTGAAGGTTTTTACACCATATATATAATATATAATAAAATATAAAATATATATAAGTCTAAAAACAACAATCAATAAAACCGAGAAGTAGTATAGAGCTTTCCCGGGTCGTTTATCCCCAACGAGGCTGGACTGGAAAATCGGTACAATCGAAGATTTGAGTTTGAATGAAGGAATTGATTTGGGAGAGTGAAAAAGTCAAATTAAACAATAACAAATAAAAACGTTTAAGAAAATCCTAAAAATTACGAAATTAAGTTGAAAAACGGAAGCACGAATCCCGAACAAAGGGGGAAAAATCTAAAATCTTTAAAAATAACCCTACGAAGAAATTTTCACTTCTAAACTACTCTATGCAAGACTAAACCTCAAAAATCCAAACTCTACTAGACTGTTTTAGATCTAAAGTGCTTGAAAGGATATCCTAAAGTTTTATGACTCAAAACAGATTCAAATTGATGCATATTAAACCCATATTGATCACAAAAACCATGCCTCAAATGCACTTTTTAAGAAATTCAGCCAATAGGCAGTTTTGAGAACCAAAAGGACAACAGACCAGGAATTTTGATAAGTAAAACTTGAAAACTTTGATAAAACCTATTCTAAGCTTAAGAAAACTAACTTTTAGACTTGAATTAAGCTTATCAAAACTGATTTAGGAACCAAAGGCAGTTTTCATTCTATTTAACCATTTAAGAATGCTTATGCCAAACACCCCTTTAAATCCATAAAACCAACTTTTAAGCTTAAACAGATATTAAAAAACTCTAATTATTGAAAATAGATTAATAACTAAGCTTATTAAAGGTTTTTAAGCAAAAACTTAGGGAAATTAAGCACTAATTAATAAGCTATGACTAATAAGCACTTTTACTATTTTTTATGACAGTTTTTAATAAACTCTATTCAAACTCATATTAAGCTAAAAACTAAGCATAACAAAATACCATTAAGACAGAATGAGCATGATAAAGCATTAAAAAGCACAAAATAAGCTAAAAATAAGCAAAACAGTTAAATAAGCTAAAATATAAAATAGAAAACTTACTTTGTCCTTTGCTTAAACAAGGACTATAAATGCTCTTAGAGCTATTCTACAAGCTCCAGCTTGTTAGAAACAAGCTGGTAAAACCCATAAGCCCGTCCAAATTTGGCTTATCATCCATAAAAGCTTTTTAGTGATTTTTGAGTGAAATAAGAGAAAACCTTAAACAGTTTGGCTATGAAGAAGCTAAACTGTTTTAAGAGACAGCTTGTGAGATATAAGAGCTTATCTGAGCTTATCAAACATTTTCAAAGCATAAATTTCATTAACATAAAACTTAGAATTTCATTAAAACTTAAAACTGAGTACAATGCGTTTTAAGGAAATACAATAAGCTAACATAAACTAATATAAGCTGTAAAATACAAGAAAAGATAGATAAAACTAGATTTTTAATGTGTGAAAAACACCCTCTATTTATAATGGTCTTGAGAAGCATCTAGCCCTTTGAGGTGTGTTTCTTTGTGAGTGTTCTCCACGCCATTCAATCTCAGCCCTTGAATCCTCTTTGTGCTTCTTTGAGCCCAATCTCAGCCCTTGATTTAATTCCATGTCCCATCAACCAATCACTCATCATAGGATTGCCAGCGTGTTTTGTCATTTTCTTGGGAGAATAGGTTAAGGGGGTTTGTCGGGTTGCAGGGAAGAGTAAAAGAGATGGGTGAATACTATTTGGGCTTTGACGGGTAAATGGTTAACGAGTATTGGTTGTTTGATTTGTAACGGGTGTTAGGTGTAAAAGGGTAACGGTGGTTATGGTGCAAGACTAACGGTAGAAAAAGGTAGGACTAACAGAGGTAGTCCCAAGGATTAATTGTTTAATAGTTTTAACAAATTGATGGGTTAGGCTTTATTAGGCTTAATTGGGCTTTTAATTTGGCCTGTTTTGAGGATTATGGATTTAGGATTTCTTGGGCTACCTGGCTCATTAATTGGCCTTGGGTTGTCAGTTAGAAGATGGAATGTCTTCGACTTCGTGTTTTTTCCGGGGGGGGTCGCTCTTCCATTCACTGCTTATGTTTTGTCCGGTTTTGTCCTTGTCTTTGTCCTTTTCAAAATATCCGTTACCTGCACATCACAAATCACAAAACACACAAATACAATGCATTTTTGATATATTTTGGTCATTTTAGGCTCGTTTTTATAGGTAAAAGGTATGTGTAATTAAGCACATACCAAAATCTCCCATACTAAACTATTGTCGTGTCCTCACGCAATGCTATAAGTAAACACTTTAGAAGACTAAGAGTCTTAATTCCCCTTGACTAATTACCTCGAAAAGTAGCTAAGTGTTCATCTTAAGGAATTAAGAACTCAATAGCTTTGAAAATCCCCGTTTTGACCATTTTTATATATCTACACTAATTACCACACATATATTTTTTTATATTTTTCCTTTTTCTTTTTCTTTTTATACTTTTCTTTTTAACTAACTAGAATGTCTGGACTTTCGTTATTTTCATAACCTTTAGGGTCATAGAACAAGAAGCACTTCAATCCTAAAATGCCCAAAAGGATAAATTCATCGTCCCTGATTTTTCACTTGTCCCAAACCAAGCTTAAAAACGAAATCACCGTTAAATACAAGTTAAGATGCTAACACTACTCATATTTGTATCTTGTGAAACTTTTTACTCCCGACAATTATTATATCTTAGGTGAATGTGCTTATTTCGAATTTCAACCATGGATCAACTTTTTAAGAAAGTTGCAATATTTCTATGCTTCACGTTCCACCCAAGAATAATGAGTTTGAAGGCGAGATCATCCCATGTAGCAATTTTCGTCTCGGCACATCCCAACCTTTTTTTTTTTTTTTTTTTTTTTTTTTTTTTTTTTTTTTATTTTTTTTTTTTTTATTTTTTTTTTTTTTATTTTTTTTTTTTTTTTTTTTTTTTTTTTTTTTTTTTTTTTTTTTTTTTTTTTTTTTTTTTTTTTTTTTTTTTTTTTTTTTTTTTTTTTATATTATTTTTTTATTTTTTTTTTTTTTTTTTTTTTTTTTTTTTTTTTTTATTTGCGGCTAAGTGACCAGGATTTTGACACCTCACAGAGACTAGTATCGAGACTCACGGACATTCGGTTTCAAAACCCTTGGACTTCCCGTTTATACATAGAAAAACTACAAATAAAGCAAATTAGTCTTAGTTCAAAAAAATATTTAAATTTTAGAAAAAGAGATTTAAACATATTTATTTATTCAACAACTATATATTATTATTATTATTATTATTATTATTATTATTACTACTACTATAATCATAATATATTACCTCCACACTTTAAACGACTACCACATCAGTTGTGAGCCGACAAGAGGTAGTGGTCTTATTTCGGTGTAGGCCCTCGCCTTATATGAAGACTGAAACATCGGTTGTGAGCCGGCAAGATCTGATAAACTGACGAGGATATTGTTTCTACTTATTAATATACATCATCATTTTTTTTAATTTTTTTTGCAACATTTATTACGCGGTATATTGAAAAATTTCATTTTAGAAAATTTAAGTATATAGCTGAACTAAGACTAAATAAATTAATGTTATCGACTATTTTACTAAAGCTTCAAATTCAAAAATTGTTGATTTAAGTTTAATTTTTGAACATAGCACTTATTATTAGTTAGGTTAGGAGCTTATGGGAGAAAAAGCCACAAATTACACTTATGAGCTTGTAAGATTTCCAACTAATCCTTATTTAGCATCAAACTCATAATTAACTCTATCATTTCTCGTTCTTTGCAAATTTAAAATCTTTAATAAAAAGATCTGCGAATGCTTAGTCAAATAAACTAGCTTTGCATATTTAAAGTCAATTATGGAAACTTGCAAACTCTTGGCTTGGTTAAGCTAGAATTCGCATTTTAAAGCTTCTTGTATAAAAGACTAGCAAAAGCTAACGTTTATAAAGGTTAAGGGACAAAGCTAAGAGCTCAACACGCTCGATCGAGTCAAAATTTATTCTTATTCTACCCAGCAGGAAAGTCAAACATTGTGACAAAACACTTATTTTATTTTTGGATTTTTTTAATTCCTGCATAAAATCACAATATATATATATATATTTTTAAATTTTGGTGGTAAAAACGGGATTACGTAAAAACAACGACTGCAGGCACAATCAAATCGATAGATTCTCCCCATACTAGAACTGAACATTGTCCTCAATGTTTTAAGAAAGGACTCTACGTAAATTTAAAGCCGTTTATTAAGTATGCTCAAAGATAAAAGTTAGTCGATAAGATTTAGGATATTGGATTCCCATAATCATGTTAAGGATTGAAGCTCGAGTGAACGAAGGACAAAACTACGAGCACGAGAGTCTTCATAATCTGGGGCAATCCTAGACATACAACACAAACCACGAAACACGAGAAAGGAAGAGGCGAACCTCCTCACGTCACACTTATTTATTACTACTACTATAATTATATTAGGATAAGCATGGGTTGCCACCCACGAAGCGCTTATTTATTAATGAGTCACTAAGCTGGACTCGTCCCCGAATTTAGTTGTCCATGAAGAAGGTTTGAAGATCCCGGACAACCATGAGTGGTATGTCCCCTCCAAATTAGTGCTTAAATCTATGACCGTTCACCTTGAAATTTGGTCGTCGGTTTGAGATAACTCGACGGTACCATAAGGGAAAACTTGAGCAACGGTGAATGGTCCGGTCCCAACGTATTAGCTTGGCCCGAGAAAATCTTTAATCGAGAATTGAAGAGAAGAACTCGATCACCAACGTTGAAAACGCGGTTCTTAATCTTGGAGTCATGAATCTTCTTCGTTTTCTCTTTGTAGATTAAAGAGTTCTCGTAGGCTTGATCCCGGAGTTCATTTAATTCATTCATTTGAACTTTTCGGTGATCACCCGCGGTCTTAAGGTCAAAATTACAATGTTTTAAGGCCCAATAGGCCTTGTGTTCAAGCTCGATAGGAAGATGACAAGCCTTTCCGTACACTAGCTTATAAGGAGTGCACCCGATGGGTGTTTTGAAAGCGGTACGGAAGGCCCATAAAGCATCATCTAACTTATCGGACCATGAAGCACGATTTTCACCTACGGTCCTTTCCAAGATACGTTTCAAACCACGATTTGAAACCTCCACTTGTCCACTTGTTTGTGGATGATACGCGGTAGAAAGACGGTGAGTAACTCCATACTTAAGCATGACCTTTGCAAATTGGTCATTGCAAAAGTGAGTACCGCGATCACTAATTATAGCACGAGGAGTTCCAAATCGGGCGAAGAGAGATTTCTAAAATTTAACGACGACTCGAGCATCATTAGTGGGGAGCGCTTTGCTTCAACCCATTTGGACAAGTAGTCAACGGCCACAAGAATGTACTTATTCCCTCGAGAAGACAGGAATGACCCCATGAAATCGATGCCCCATATGTCAAAGATCTCGCATACTTGAATTGCATTTTGGGGCATTTCATCTTTTTGCGAGATTTTGCCTTTACGTTGACAAGCGTCACACCGTGTGACCAAGTCATGAGCATCTCGGTAAATAGTCGGCCAATAAAAACCAGAATCAAAGACTTTTTTAGCGGTGTAGTTGGCACCATGATGTCCCCCGGTGGGTCTATTATGGCAAGCTGAGAGGATGTCAACAGCTTCTTGGCAAAAAACACACCATCTAATTACTTGATCCACACATATTCTAAACAAGTAGGGATCGTCCCATAAATAATGCTTAACATCTTTAAAGAATTTTTTTCTTGATTGGACGACATCCCTTTCACAATAAAATTCCCCACATGGTAGTTTGCAATGTCAGAAAACCATAGGGTACTAGAATCACCACGAAAGGTAACCATACCAAGAGTCTTGAGAGGAAATGTTTTGGTAATTTCCTTGTTCTTAAGAACATCTTGGTGGGGATTTTTAAGTCTTGATAAGTGGTCGGCCACGAGATTCTCCGCTCCTTTTTTATCACGAATAATGACATCAAATTCTTGGACCAAAAATTAATAAAAAAATATTTTTCTTTTTTACAAAATTTTCTTTTGTCATTTAGTGTCTAGGAAAAATATAAAATTTAGTATAGGCTTAATTTTTCTTAAATTTCAGTCTTAGACCCGTTTTACCGGGTGCATTTTACCGTTTCTTTTCGTTTTACATTCAAACGACCTCCGTTTTAGTTCTAGTTTTCTTTATTTTTCAAATTAAGTTAATTAGAATTTAATTTTGATTTTTAATTTAATTTAGCATTTATTTTCTTAATTTTTAGTATTTAGGTTTCCCGATACCTGATTCTGTTCCCCGTATTTTAGTATAAATTTAATTTTAAGACTTCCCTATAACTAACTTTGCTTCCCGTAGTTTTTAAGATCCCTATCTCCTATATTTGTTTCCCGTAGATTAAATTAGATTTTATTTAATTAATTTTAGTTGTAATTATATCAGTGTTTCCATCATATATTCTCCATCATTCAATTTCTCATCAAACCAGGATAAATTTCAATTGCAGCCTCGTTGGGACATACGACCCGGGAATATCTCTTCCGGAATCTTTTTATCATTGATTCTTACTTGTGTATATATATTTAATCTCTTTGTGTAGATTTTGACCTTTTGCCTTGGTCAAGGGCATTTGGTTGAGACTTGCATTTGAGTTGTTTTATATATATATACTATTTTGCGAACCAATCCACACAGACTTAAATGTTGCTGACTTGTTGACCAAACCATTTGATGGACCTCGGTTTAATTACTTGGTGGTTAGCATTGGTATGATCAACCCATAGCAACATTTAAGGGGAGGCTTAGATGTATAGTTTGTTCATTAAAATAGCTAAGTAATTTTAATTCTGTTAGTTTATTACTTTTAATCCTGGTAGCTATATTCTATTAATACTGGTAGTTAAGTAGGCTAGAAAACAATAGTATTCGTTTCCCGCGAGTCTTTCAAGCATTTGGTCCATAAACGGTAACGAGAAATGATCTTTACGAGTGGCATCATTTAACTTTCGATAGTCAATACATACACGCCATCCCATAACTAATCGAGTAGGTATCAACTCATTATTTTCATTTCAATACGTATCCAGTCCTGTCTTAGGCACACATTGAATGGGGCTTAAACCCATGGCTATTAGAGATAGGGTAAATCAACCCGACATCAAGTAGTTTGATAACTTCCTTTTTTATAACCTCATGAATTTTTGGGTTAACCCGTCTTTGATGTTGAATTGCCGGTTTAGAGTTATCCTCCATTAATATTTTGTGAGTACAAAATTGAGGGTCAATTCCCTTTATATCGGAGATTTTCCAAGCGATGGCACGCTTGTGTGACTTTAAAACCTTTAGAAGTCGGATCTTCTCATCTTCTTTTAAGTTTTTAGCAATTATGACGGGTAGTTTATTGGTACCCTCCAAAAATGCATACTCAAGATGAGAAGGTAGATCCTTGAGCTCAAGCTCCGGAGGATCATCAATAGAAGATTTTACGATTTTAAGTTACTTAACATTAAGTTCTTTCGGAGGGAGAGGAGATGATGGATCATCGTTTAATAACTTCTCGAGTAGAAGAAGGTCTCCCTCCAGATCAAAGTCGTCATCATCAATTCCCGGTGGAATCGAATAATTTATAAGACAAGCTTCGATTTCTTCCAAAATGAAGTCTTCTTCCTCAAAAGGAGTGAGAGATGGGGAAGAAGTAGAAAGGATAGGATCTAAAGACGGAGTGGGATTGCCACTCGTAGAACTATCCGAGAATCCGAGCACTTCTTGGGCATACTCCTTACAAGCTACGTCAATGACATCGATTCGATTAATCGACACAACATCATTGTAGGAGTATCTCGAAGTTTGACCAACTTTAAAGGTTATGGCTTCATCATCAACTCAGAGAGTTAATTTTTCACCATAAACATCAATCAAAGTACGTGCCGTCCTTAAAAAGGGTCTCCCGAGAATTAAGGGAACCCGGATCGACAACATAATCAACGACTACGAAGTCGGCCGGAAAATGGAACTTTCCTACTTTTATAAAGACATCTTCGTCAATACCGGATGGACTAGTAGTCGATCGGTCTGCAAGTTCAAGAATCATTTGAGTAGAAGTAAGTTCGGGGAGTGAGAGCTTCTTCCATATGGAAAGAGGCATCAAGTTGAAGCTTGCAAACCAAGAACGGCCAGAGGCCTAAGCATTCAACTACAAAACTCCGAAAATCACATGGAATGAAGAAACTAGCCGGGGTCTCCAAGAATATCGGGAAACTTATTAGATAACGCCGAACAATTCTCATTCACCGGTGTTTTGGCGAAGTCAAGCAATTTTTCTTTGTTATTAAGGAGGCTTTTAAACATTGAAGCAAATTTCGGCATAAGAAAAGAGCATCTTCTTCTGCGAAACAGAGCCGAAATGTTGATTCCCAAAAGATTTCCATCAACAAATTTTGAGCTAGATTATCTCTTTTTTCATGGAGCTTTTTTTTGTTGGACTCTCGAAGGATAAGGATTAGACGGTTTCGGCTTAGGAGCAACACGGCTCATCAATCGGAGCTTTGAATTTGGACTAACCGGAGTTTTTGATGTTTTTTTTCGGTACTCTGATCTGCACTGTATCCTTTGTCACCTCGGGTTCCCGTTCTACCACCTTGGGAAGAGGTGGAATTGGAGGTCCATTATAAGACATACCACTTCGGGTGGTGATTGCTTTTAAGTCACCTCTCGGGTTAGCAACGGTGTTGCTAGGAAGTGAACTCGAACCCGAATAAGAAGCGGTATTCATTTGGAAAAAACTAGCCATCATAAGCTAATTTCGCAGCTTATTTCATAAGCTACGACTTCGGGCTTATTTTTCCTAGGTTTCTTATATCATAAGCTATTTTCTATATTTTTTCTAGAATTTTTACTATAAGTTTAGTATTTTTAATCTTTTATTTTCTTTAAAAACTTTAAAAAATCATAAAAAATAGAAAAATAATCTGAAAAATAAAATTCTTTTTTATAAAATTTTCTTTTAATATAGAGTTTATAGGAAAATTAGTTTCACTTTTGTAGGGTTTAATTTACAAAAATTCACTTTTTAAAGAACGGGTTTTGTTCCCGTTCTCGGTTTTCAAGTTTTACCTCTCATTTTAACTCCGTTTTCATTCTAGCTTTTTTTAAACTTCGTTTTTAGTTAATTAGAATACATTTAAAAAGAAAAATAAAAATTAGGTTTAATTTTATAGAATTTAGGTTTTTGGCCTTAGTTTTAGTGTCCCGTTTCAATTTAGTAGTGATAGCTTATCAAAAATATCTTTGCTTCATTCAAATCATAATCCGAACTAAAACGTGGTTTCAATTTCACTAGTCGTTGGGGAAACGACCCGGGTGATCATAATTACCCGGTTTAATATACATATTATATATTATATTATATATATTTTTGAGAGTGAATTTTACCGAGGGTAACTTGGTAATTTTCTTAATTGCTCTTAGGTTTATATTATATTGTGATATATTTTAGGTATATAAAACTGCAATCAAGCATTGTAAAAGGTATAAAGTTGATGCAACTCCGTAAAACCGTAATGTGGGCATGCATGAAGGAGATTCTTGAAACGGTCCCATGCCTCACAAAATGATTCATCAAAACGTTGTTGAAAATTCGTAATTTCATTTCGGAGATTTGTAGTTTTTGAAGGAGGAAAGAATTGGTTAATAAACTTGGAAACAAGATCTTCCCAAGTAAGAATAGAACGAGGGGGTTCTTTTTCCAGCCAAATCCGGGCTGCCCCCTCGATAGAAAATGGAAAAAGCATAAGCTTAATTGACGAATTAGGCACATCTCTATACTTAATTATGGAAGTAATCTTGTTAAACCGACGAATGTGAGCATGAGGATCTTCTTTCTCAAATCCATAAAATTGTTTTGAAGTTACAAGATTTAGAAGACCATGTTTAAGCTCAAGATTCTCCGCGAGAATAGTAGGAATAACAATAGCATCTCTGTAACCCTCGGTGGGAGCTTGGAGTAATTCTGCCATAGTACGTTGATCGACCATCGTAACTACGAGACTCTCTTCAAGAGAAAATGGTTTGACTCTTTGCTTGGAACGTCTACGATTACGACGTTTCGAAGTCGTGGAAGATTCGGCGATTAAATTTGATGAAGAGCGAGTGCGCATGCACTAAAAATAAAATAAGAAAAAATATTTGTGTAACCGATAATCAAACAAGTGTACGGTAGCTCTCTAAAAAACGCAAAAAGAAGCAGAGGAGCGGGTAAGCGCGAAGCGTTTTAAAAACCTTCTCCTTTCGGGTTGAAGATCGTCGGGTCAACCCTCCTTATACCTCTCTTATAGTTTGTAATCTAAAGGTGAGCCGATTTCACAAGTGACACAACGGTTGTTTTTGTTGTTTTTTAAATTTTTTGGTTTTTCTAATAAATCTACGAAAATAAATCGAGAAAAATAAAATATTTTTGTATTTTTTTAGTTTTATATAAAAGAAAACGATAACTTCACGAGGAATGGTCTTCAAACACTAATCTTCAAACGTAAACACGATAATCGCACACCCCCCCGGCAGCGGCGCCAAAAACTTGATAAAAGTCTAATAGCCTATATATAAATATATATATATAACTAATAACTAAGATATCAAATAATAGTAAGAGTAAGTATTCCGTAAGGTTTTTAAGAAAATTACTTTTAACCAAAGTAAAATTCAAAACCTCCCGGGTCGTAGTCCCAACGAAG
>BQNB010134792.1:0-18259 GCA_026074375.1 Tanacetum coccineum | reverse complement strand
CAACTACTACTGTTGTCATAAACTGTTTGTGGTGTAGTTGAAGATTCATTCAGGTTACGAAAGCTATTTAAGTTCTTTCATCTTCGTATTGGTTTTGATTTTTGTTCATATCTGGGAAGATTTATGCTAGATAACGTGTTATTGAACTAATAGCGGAAATATAGATGACCAAATGACCAATTTAAGCTCATGATTCGATTAATGTTACTAGAACAAATGTTTAAGTAAAACTATCGCAAAAGTATTAGATAAAACAGATATACTTTTGGCAGGGAGAATGCTGTGTTTTAGCATCAACTGGTCACGTTTTGCTTCATTCTCGTAGACCAATGGTTAACGTCGCAAGCTAACACTTGTCGTGTATGGTATGCAAGTGATTACCTGTAGAGTGTAACCACAATGTTTTAGATATTAACGAGCAAGATTGCTCGCGCGTTGTCGCGGGGCATAATTTTTTGCGAATCGATTTCGAATGAATATTGAGTAATGTGTACGTTTTGTAATTTTTTTTCTATGGTGAGCCGGCTCTAAATGGCAAAAAAGTATACGTCATTTATATAGTTTAAACTTTCACAAAATTGTACGTTTCTTACCTCGGGCGTTTACTTTTAAAGAAATTAGGTAGTTTATGGTGTGTTTTGAAATTATATATATATTTTGTAATATATATTAAACTTCAACAATTTTTATAAAATCGTACGTATGTCAAAAGCGTTGCAATATTGGGCTCGTTTTGTTCGCAATTCGAAGATCTTTCCGCGGGTATTTTTTATCTGAATAAATCGGTAGATATGTGTTATATATTTGATAAATAAAGTTTATTATATAAAAAAAATTCCTAAATAGTTAAAACTTGAGGGGCCGTTTTGTAAAAAAAAATTAATTTTTTTTGGCTGTCGGGCCAATAAAAACTTTTTATTTATTTGGGCCGGGCTTTTGTTTTTTGCCGGCGAAACGGCGTCGTTTCTTGCGTAAAATGATATATATATTAACAAGCAAGATAGCCCGCGCGTTGCTGCGGGGTATAATTTTTTTTTCGAATCAAAGCTTTATAAATTTTTAATCATTCAAAATTTAGTCTAATATAATACAACATACACCATCATGACAAAGATCAGATGCATCTGCTGTTACATAGCCATTGTTGATTGTTGGATGAAATCGAGCGTGGTCGACTCTGATTTGATTATCCTTCCGGAATAAATTTCGCAATCTATGACAGAAGTTTAAAACGAAAGATATAAATATGTTGCACGTTTGGAATTATATATGAAAGTGTCACAAATTAAAAACCACATTGAAGTGATGTCGGACCGCCCAACAATCATTCGGTATGCTCTCACATCACCACACTGATTATTGAACCTCCTCTGCAATTGATAGCAAATTAGTTCACATTATATATATTTGCGCAAAAATAAACTGATAATAATAGCATATTGTAGTTTAACTAAATATATGCGTTTAATTTGAAATTCAATCTATGAGTGCTAATACTTTTAATAACCAACTTATAAGATCAATGGCTGTTTAACATTTTCACATCCATTGTTCATTTTATTAAGCTCTTAGCATAATGACTAACGCATTGAAGACATCTTCATGTCACTACCAAATAACTAAACTAACATCTACATAAATAACACATCATGTATTATCTTGTTATGGAAGACGACAACAATTTGAAGATGTATAAACAAACCTGTAAGCAAAAACTCCCAAACCATTGCCCTCTGAACACTATTTATTAACCTGAAAACATATCACATATCATCAAATAACGACAGATAAGACATTCCATAATTAAAATTTTTAAAATTGCAATCAGTGTTAAGATGAAGATTCGAACTTAGCTAAAATTTCAATACATTTGACATAAAGTTAGTAGTCCTTAAATATTAAGGACTGTTTGGCAAAATTAAGGTCAAATCTTAAGGACTCGAAACACTGATAAGGACTGTTTGGCATAAAGCCATTTTCACCATTTTTCGAATCAGTTGTGTTATTTACAATAATATTTAAGTTAAAGTATATATTAGTTTGAAGTGTATGAGTAAGTTTATAACCCTATTTTCTCAACGTTGGTCTAGTGGTATGGCGGTGGCTGCCACTCTCACATGCACATTTTTTATGCAGGAAATGCAAATCGGTAAACAACACTACATCAAACGTACTGAATGTGAGGTTAAAAGTTAATACTTGTTGCTTCTAACCACTCTCTCCTGTTGACTATTCTCAAGCAGTGGCCTTTGCTTTTTTTTTCTTCATAGCTATCGCCTCTTGTGATAACCGGTAACTTGTTCAGGGTTAAGTATTATAAAATATTATAATTTCGTATTTTGAAGTCTTTCGATCTTGTCAGTTTTTCTGATGAAAGCTGAAAAGTTGACTTCAGTTGACTATTTTGCGTAAAACGGTTACGGTTTAACCGGAAGTTTGATGGAGTCTTGAAATTCAAGAGAGAATCACTTTTGATTCGTCTTTTCATTTCGGAGTATTTGGTTGGTGTTTTAAGTAATTCCGAAAAACTTTCCCGTGATTTTCGAAAAATCGTCACGCAGCGCGTACCGGCACGACAATTTTATTGGGAATAAGTTTAAGTGATTTGGAAGTGTGTAAATGAACTTATTTATTAAATAAATTCATGGCTTTGAAAACGTTGGTTTAAAAACGTAAATTGTTGGTGTGTGATTTGAAAGTTTTCAGAGAGACGGTTATATTCGTGAAATTCGGTAAAAGACTGTAACGGTCGTTAAGGTGTAAATTTTGAGCAAGTTGATTTTGACAAAAGTTATTTGGACATTTAAAATGTTTTTACATTTGTGACAATGGTTCTGTTAAGTTTTAAACAAAAATTTATGTATTCGGTCTTGACCCGGCCGTCAACGTCTAAATAGAATTTTGTAGCAAATTAAGGTGATACGTGTCGTATAAATAACCTGGATTTATAGAAAAGTGATATTAAATGCAATGGAAATATTAATTAGACTTGGGTAACATTTTAAATCATCAAACTTTGAGCTTTTAAGTGATCTTGACACGAAAAGAAGAACCCGAGACCCTCCTAGGATACCATTCAGATGAAATAAGGCCATATGGGGGGAAGATAGCTATTTTCTAGCAACATTGTCTCAAACCTAGTACTCTTATATTCTTTCACCACCTCAAACCACAATTCATGCATACATTTTGAAATCAAAACACAAAAAATACCTTTTTTCTCTCTCTCTCTTCCTCTCTCTCTCTCTCTCTCTCTCTCTCTCTCTCTCTCTCTCTCTCTCTCTCTATTCGGACGAGCACCCAAACCACAAGAAACATTAATTTTTAAAGATTACCATGAACACGGAGTTAAAAGATCGATAGTGGGTTGATATTAGATAGACGCGGGTTATAGAAAAAGGTTTTTGGGTCTTTTCCTTGCGTCAAAACTGAACCGGACTCGCCAAAAGTTATAAGTTTTCTAAATTTGATTTAAGTTGTACTTCTGTTAGCCTTAAAATATGTCGACTTATACGGAATTACATTAGTTTACATTAGCCAGACATGCATGGACTAGAAATGTCAAGTGTAGTAAGTAGATCGTGTCCCGGGCTATATATACCCTCCTATACTTCCATAGGAGGGTGGATGGAACATTTTGTATCTCATTAGTGTGTGTTGTTTCTCTCTCTAGAAAACACACACACTCTTTTCTTTCTCTCTCTACAATTCAATAATATGGCTTTCTTACACTTTCATCATCCCCGACCTCCGGATCGTGTGTTTTAGGCATGAATCTATATGGGTAAAATTTGGCATCAGAGCCTAGGATGAATTCATTTTGTGGTTTGCTTATTTTTAGGGTGTTCGTGGTTATAAGCTGATTTCGCAGCTTATTTTGAGCTTATTTAGCTCACGGCTTGGATTTGGCTTATTTGGTAAAAAGGCTTCAAGTTTTTCATGTCTACTAGTTTCTAGCTTCGTGTTTACTTGAATTCGTAGCTTATTTCCTTTGGAAACTAGATTATTTGAAGCCTATAAGGTCGTGGCTTATTTTAAAGCTTATTTCGAATTTTTATTTTTTTGGTGTTCGTGGTGGCGGTTTGGCATAAAGAGGGGACCAGATCCGCAATTTTAGGGAAAAGTACAAAAGTACTATACGGACGGCGGTTTGGTCACCGAGGTTAGGTGAAAAAGTCAATAGCGGGTTGGCTACGTTTCATAGCGGTTTGCTACTTAAACCATAGCGGTTTGACTACAGATCCAGCGGTTTGTTCTTTTTCTTGGCCTACCTAAACAAACCGCTGCCCATTTGAAAACTTGGCAGCGGTTTGGTCAAACTTAGCCAGCGGTTTAGAAATGTTAAACGTCAACAGCGGTTTGCTAAGCTTAGACAGCGGTTTTCTTAGACATGGCGGTTTGTCTTAGACAGCGATTTGCTTAGGCAGCGGTTTGACCATAGGTAGCGGTTTGCCATTCGTGGCGGTTTGCCAATTTTTCATAGCGGTTTGATCAGACACTGGCAGCGGTTTGCTCCATGTCAAGGTGGGCATGTGATCGACTTTAGGCATATGACCGAATTTGGAAATCTAATAACCAAAGCAAAAACACCAAAGCATACACAACACTTAATCCTAAAACAATCCGAATAAGATTCACTAAAATGTCAAAACGGCTATAGATTTGGAATTTAATGTCAAGTGATCATGAAGTTCATCTAGTATTTCTTATTTGAGATTGAAGTGGGTTTCACGAAGGCGTCTACTTATTTCATCATCGAGACTTCCTTCTGCTTTCTACTTCTTTTATTCAAACCCAATCTATTGATTGATGACTTGCTTGAACGTATACAGTTATGATTGAGACTTGAATTATCTAGTTTCCAGTAGTCGGGGTGGTTGGTTGAAGACCTGGTTACTAACATTTAAAGGAGTTATATTGTAGTGCTCAGTGTCACACGTAGATGTCGATGTGGATAATTTCAAGAGGTGGTGTACTTCTTATACTTTTAAGACTTGGGTATAGAGTACTTATTGATTTAATCTTGCACCGTTCTTCAATCAACAACAGTGCAAGCTTAAGTAACAAATTTGGGGGATTTTACTTCATTTTCAAGTTTGGTATATCGGGTTTACTTCACCATGTGGTTACAACAATAGCAGATAGAATACGAGGTTGGTAAGTTAGCCAGAGAGGTTAAAGGTTGAGATATGATCAACAATTCTCGTTGGATATTTAAAGCTACCGAACGTCAATGGTACTTCATAGTCTAATCAAAATCTTTTAAAATCCTTCAATGTCATTCATAATTGTTCAAGGTGTTTTCTTAAGACAAGAACTTCTCGAGTATATGGTCGTACACTTCAATGATGCTTCCGAGAGTTCAAAACCATCATGGGGGAATACGTGTACTTTGATACTTTAATGTTATCAGGTCAACTTCCAGGGGGAAGTAGTTTATACTACTTTACTGAGTATGGTTTGTATGAAGTATTCTGTAAGCGTGAAAAGATTTGTTGCTGATCTCTTGCATGTTGCCCCGAACAAATATTCACCAAAGACCAAATGTCAGGATACAATATATAAGCAGTATTAGTTGGTGTGGTTGGATGATGCTTCTACAAAATTCCGCTGTGCATTTTGAATGTCAATGTTAGAAGATCGTTCGAGCTACATCAATGTTTCAGAATCTGCTCAAGACACGGATGTTGGTTTGGGGGGAAGCTGATTCAGAAACTTCGCCAAAAAAGAGTCTATGAAGAAAGCTTTTCAAGACATGCAGCATGAATTGGGGGGAAGTTAATCCAACTCATGCATACTATAATGGTTCTACAACAAGTCAAGACATAGAAGATCCAAGCTCGAGTACAAGTATCAAGACTAGAAGACAAAGACGTCATCTTCAGCATTGGAAGCGCCTTGGATGTCATTATATTTTGTTGTATTTTGTACTTGTTAGGAACATTGTAAGTAATTCTGTATGTCTACATACTGGGGGAAGATTGTTAGCCTTAAAATATGTCGACTTATATGGAATTACATTAGTTTACATTAGCCGGACACGCATGGACTAGAAATGTCAAGTGTAGTAAGTAGATCGTGTCCCGGGCTATATACCCTCTTATACTTCCATAGGAGGGTGGATGAAACATTTTGTATCTCATTAGTGTGTGTTGTTTCTCTCTTTAGAAAACACACACACTCTTTCCTTTCTCTCTACAATTCAATAATATGGTTTTCTTACACTTTCATCATCCCTGACCTCTGGATCGTTTGTTTTAGGCATGAATCTTTATGGTTAACAACTTCTATGCTTATTATGGTGTCTTAATACTAGTTGTACAAGTTGATCGTCATAAAAATTGATTCTTGGAAACGAAAAGTGTAAAAAAAGGGTGTTTGGTTACGTCAAACTCGAACAAAAGGAAACAAGGGTCGAAAGTTTGAATATTTTGGTTGTGGTGGTATTTTTATAATTTTGTTAAAGTGCTTTTGGGCTTATTTTGAAAGAATGCTTAAAAATAAGCTCACTTTGGGCTTATTTGTTTAACTTTTGGGCTTATTTGATTCGGTCTGGGCTCGGCCCAACCGTATTGATAGTTTTGGGCTTGGTTGCACGCGGTCCAACAAGAGAAAAGGGCTTGGCCCATTTGTTGGCTTGTAGCTTATTTGATGTCGAGCTTATTAAAGTTTCGGCTTATTTTGGTCTTGGCTTTTATTGATTTCAGCCTATATAATTTTGGCTTATTTGGTTTTTGCTTATTCGGATTATGGCTTATTCGGCTTGGCTTATAGTTTATTGATTTCGGCTTATTTTTGGGTTTATGACTTAATTTGTTTCGGCTTATATTTTCGAGCTTACGACTTATTGGTTTCGGCTTATAATATGGGCTTATGGCTTAATGGGCTTCGGCCTATATGTTGGACTTATGGTTTAAAGTTTTCGGCTTATGTATTGGGCTTATGGTTATTTGGGCTTCGGTCCATTTGACGTGGCATATTGGGTTTCGGTTTACGACTTAGACTTCTATATAACTTGGACTATGGCTTGAGTTGGGTTTAAATATGTGAATAATGGATTTTGGACTCAAAAAAGTTAATGGACTAGCATTTGGCTTTCGGGCCCAACAAAGGAAAATTTTAATAAATGGGATATTAAAACGAATGAATGGAATTATAATATTTACGGAAGTGAAAAATGACTTAAAATGGACGATTTTTGGTCATGTTTTGATAAGCGCGTTGAAAGTATAAACTTTTTGGCTTTTGGTTGGAATTTTTGGAGAATAGCGGAATAACTACTTTATGTCATCTCGACTAAAGGACAAAAAGGGTAATTTTGTAAAAAATAAAGAGTTAAGAGTCAACGATTGAACACGGACACGCAAAGATAATAAAGATTTTATACATGCCCCGTTAAGCCCGATAAAGAGACGAAAATAGTAAAATATTATTATTTTTCTTTTATTATTAAATATACATTATATATATATATATATATATATATATATATATATATATATATATATATATACCCTAACGTTGCGGAGATGTTTATTCGTTTATTTTCGATCCTTGAACTCTTACTTATCTCGTCATAGTTTTCTAGGTGACTGTTGTGGACCGATTTGGTTCGTTTTCATTGGTGATCGATGTTTTGGATAAATGATGTTGATGTCGCACTTAGCCCAAGTATTTTGAGTCGTTTTGAGTAATTTACCACACAACCATAATATCGGGTAAGAGTTTTGTTATGAGATAACGATTTTGGTTGAAGATAACAATTTTATTATGAGATAACGGTTTTGGTAAAAGATAACGGTTTTGTTATGAGATAACGATTTTGGTTAAAAATAACAGTTTTGTTATGAGATAACGGTTTTGGTAAAAGATAACAGTTTTGTTATGAGATAACGGTTTTGAGATAAACAGTAAAGGATTTTTGATAAGGGAAGAGGTTTTCGTAACGAGATTGAGAATTTTGGTGTGAGTAAAGACGAACACTTTTACAATAAGACAACTTTGTACAAATATTAATAAAGTGTCGTAGTGATTAGGTCGTGGCCGGGTACTGTTGTGCGCTTGCGTTGAGATTATTTGTGCGTTGAGTTTGAGATTTGTGGAGTTTGCGATATTTGCTATCGAGGTGAGTTCTTGTAGCCCCACTTTTTACTGTTTTTCCGTTGGGAGAAAATGATACTCAAATGTGTTTTGAACTGATTTTTGAAGTGTACGAAATGTGGTTTTGTTTTGGGACAAGATATGTGCTTATGACTGCTATGTGAATATTATGTGTTGCTTGATTGTTTGGATCAGAGGGGTACGCCTATCCCAGTATTTGTGTGGTTATTAGATCGGCTGGGTACGCCTACCATAGTATGTGTGAGGTCCTGCCCTAATCTAGTGCTCCAACTGGTAGGCCCTTTAGGTGCGTAAGTGACATATTTTGCTACCTGGCTAGCAGGGATGCTAGGGCAGGGTAATCGACTAGCGGGATTGCTAGGTTGTGTTACATGATTAGCGAGGATGCTAAGTCATGGGTTGTTTGCATATATTCACTGTCATATTTCACTATTGTCTTTAGTTTTGAGATATTAGCACAGCTTTTGGTTTAAGGTCAAACCTACAAGCTCACCAACATTATTATTGACGTTTTCGAGTATCATTTTCAGGTGTGTCAATTAAAGGTATGTGAATGATGTTGGAAGATCAAAGATGTATACCCAAAGTGGTTGGGTCAAGATGGGGTACGTTTATTTTACTTCCAAGTCTTAACTTGTAAAATTAATGTAAATCCAAATTTCCTTTCTTTGTAAATTGTAAAGTGTATGATCTTGTATCTTGTGCGATGAACGGTATCGTCGCATCCCGTGTTTCCGCCACTGACGAGGTGTGACACCTCTGCATCCCACTGATTGACTTTACCCGAATCGGCTGAAACACACGCAAAATCTATCATCACATCCTTTTGGTTACCCTATTATACATTACCCGTCGAACATATTTCAACACTCAAAAAGTGCTTGAAATAGTAATAATCAGATTTTAAACCATTGTTACGCTCCTAGCACATATTATTTTTCAGTAAAATGTCTTCCAAGCAAATCTTCCTCAAACCCCAAACCAAACATTCTGCTTTGGCGGGTTAGTAACAAATGAGGCTCAAATTTATAAATCTAGTTGCACCAACAAACACCCGTCATGGCTATAATCACACCCTCGGGATGACTGCCCAGCCAAGATACGAACGTGTGTAAACTGTGCATAGTAAACATAAAATTATCATCATCGCATATTATAACACTTTTTGGCCCGAGCGAATTAACAAGTCAAAATGAGGCCAAATAAGAAACAAAAGCCCAAGTGACACAATACAGCGTCATTTCTACTGCCTAATTGAGGCTCTGCATATATAGAAGCGAAAGCAAACATTATTCTTGGTTGCGACTGTAACCTGGTTAAGGGTATAAAAGTCTTTTTATATACCCCTGAAAAAACGGACTCAGATAAGCCCATCATAAGCCCCGTGCTATTTTGTTGCTACTTGTAATGGGGATTAGTAGTATGTGTAATGGTGATGCAATAAACAATTAGGCTCAGATCTATAAGCAAGAATCGGGTCACAAAGACATCTGAGTTTCGGTATGGCTGCAAACAAACTCAGTTGCATAGCAATTATTAATACTATACCGTCCGATCGTTGCCTTGCCAGCTTATAGTCAGATTGCCAATGACCCCATCACATCCCTTTATCAAATATATATGCCACGCTCTCAAAACATCGTGTTTCAGAAAGCCAAATAAGTGAGGCTAATAAATAAATCCCAAGAACAATGTTACTCGCTAAACTTTAGAATCTCATAGAAACAAATTCGCAAGAAGTTCATAATAGCAGCTTGAAGCATAAAGACACTGAAAAACAAAGTTATAACTCATAAATCATAGAGACAAAAAATAATTTCGAAGAAACAGAACGTAGAAACTAAATACCCCTAATTATTGTTATACAAATTAAATCTTCAAGCATATAGATATTGAAAAAGAACAATACAACTCATTAACAAAAATTAAATATTGACAAATCAAAACATAAAAAAATGAAAATCAAAACAATCCATGAAACATAAAAGTAGGTCCAAACCAATTTTAGGGATTAAGAATACCTCTTAGCAGTTTTTTCAATTTTATCGCCACCCGTAACGGGGATTAGATTGTGTGTGTTGAGATTTTTCCAGAGGCATGAAACACAAAACATAATGGAGTATAAGAATCATGTGTAGATAGCCAAACAAACAGACTAAAAGAGTGAGGAAAAAGGATATGTGGCGGTGGGGAAAGGGTTTTCTAGATGTGTCGCCGGTAGAAGATTAAGGAAAATGGATCTAGCTACCATAACTTTGTTTAGACCGACCGGAATACCAGGCCAAAAATAGCCCAAGAAAGAAGAAAGCCCAAACACTGTAGCAAAATGAACAGTGAAACACGTACGAAAACGACATCGTTTCAAAGTTCAAATAAGTAAATATAAATGTTAGCAATTTGTAGTTTTAGCAAGTGTGGGGTGACGTAGACCAATGGTTAACGTTGCAAGCTAACACTTTTATAAGACATGTATTAGGTCAGTTTTTATGAGTTGTACTTATTTCGTGTACAATTATTTCATTCTACATTATTTAACACAAAGATAATTGTTTATCATCAACACGAGATAAAATACATAGACCATACAAGATAAAGAAGCCTCAAACCCATAGCCTCAAAACACACATATTCAAATACTATCATAATCATACCCTTAGGGGACGTTTGTTACGACTGAATCTCGAAGAATATAAATGCAGTGCAGAATGGAATGGCAGAGAATGACTCTCGGATAAAAGAATACATATTCAAATACTATCATAATCATACTCTTAGGGGATGTTTGGTACGATTGAATCTCGAAGAATGTAAACGCAATGACTTTCGGATAAAAGAATTGATTTTGACTGTTTGGCAAAAGTAGAGAATACCATGTCAGAATCTGTTAAATAATTCATTCCTTTGTTTGGTACAATAAAGAATGAAAATAATACATACCCATTTGACCTCTTTTGTTTTAAGCAACCTTTTTAAGCATTTTGAGATAACCATAATCCAAGACCCATTCGCAAGAAAATCATAACACTGTAATTCTGAAAAACCTAAATAAAAAAAATAAGAAGCATTTACATCTATATCCTTACAAAAGTTTAATATTACATCAATATCATTCTCAAAAAAATTAATGCAGTAATAGGAAGTATTTGAAAATATATTACATCAATATTCTTCGCAAACTTTTATAATTACATCAATATCCTTCTCATACTTTTGAAATTACATCAATATCCTTCCCAAAATTTTAAATTCTCATATACATAAAAAAAATCAACATGTTTTCTCATCAATCGAGGCCGAATATGCATATAAACAAATAAATATATATGACCAATATTTTTTTTCATATTTATATCTAAACTTTTGTAATTATATCAACACGTTTTTTGTCGTTCGAGACAAAAAAGTAATATATATGAATAATATGATCATGATCAATATAAGAGATAAATAATAGTTTTATAATCTAAAATTAATATAATTATGATTTATATATATAATATATATATATATATAATATATATATATATATAGTATATATAATATAAATATATATATATATAGTATATATATATATAATATATATGAGTTTTGCTACATCCACAAAATGTATACAAACAAACATCCACAAAATTGAGTTGGCTATGTGCGATTGGTAGAATGATAAAGAAGAAAAAGAAATTGTAGCAAAAGCCACCAATCACAAATAACCAAGTCAATTTTGTGGATGTTTGTTTGTATACATTTTGTGGATGTAGCAAAACTCTCTCTCGTCTCTCTCTCTCTATATATATATATATATATATATATATATATATATATATATATATAAATATATATATATAATATTATAATATAATATATATCATTAATGACATAAACGACGACTTCGTTTTCAAATGCCAAAAACCTTAAACACATGCCAAGTAGAAAAAAGTGCCGGCCCAAAGTTAAAAAAAATTACAAACGTACTCTCAACTTTTAACTATTTACGACTTTTTTTATGTAATAAACTTTATTTATCAAATATATAATACATATCTACAGATTCATTCTGATCGAAAAATACCTGCGGAAAGATTTTGAATGCAAACAATAGACAGCCCAATCTTGCAATTCTTCTGCATAAACACCACGATTTTAGAAAAAATGTTAAAGTTTAATATTGAATAGAAAAAATGAAATACAAAAACTAGCCCTCAACTTTTAACTATTTACGACTCTTTTATATAATAAACTTTATTTATCAAATATATAACACATATCTACCGATTCATTCAGATAAAAAATACCAGCGAAAAGATATTCGAATTGCGAACAAAACGAGCCAAATATTGCAATGCTTTTGACATACGCACGGTTTTATAAAAATTGTTGAAGTTTAATATAAATAGGAAAAAAATGAAAATTTACAAAATGTACCCTCAACTTTTAACTTTTACGACTTTTTTATATAATAAACTTTATTTATCAAATATATAACAGATATCTACCGATTCATTCAGATATCTACCGATTCATTCTTAAAATAAGAAGGATAAGAAATAACTATAATCGCATATCCGAGATGCACCGACTTAAATTAGACGCATCTCTATAATCTTAGATGCATAATAACGCACTTCAAGATTTTAATTAGATGCATATAAATATATTAGATGCATTTCATGATTTCTCATGTTTTTTTTGTTCTCTGCACAGTGCTAAAATCATAAAAATCAATTTGCACCATCTACACATCAAATTAACTTTCGAAACTCAAAATGGTGCATCTAAATGAAATAGGAGATGCATCTTAAGCAAATCGTTGCATCTCAAATGTGTGGTTTAAGTCACTTCTCACCACTTCTTATTTAAATTTTACTTCTCACTGGATCCCTACTCAATATATATATATATATATATATATATATATATATATATATATATATATATATACGTTCAAAACACACCCTAAACTACGTAATTACTTTAAAATACCGACAAGGTTTAGAAACGTACAATTCCTATGAAAGTTTAAATCTAATAAATAATCCAAATAGTTTTTTTTGTCATTTATGATTGTATTTAAAAACAGATTTCACATTCATATTTATATTATAATTTTACATTACTAAAATCGTCGCTTTATAAATAACCTATTCTTTTTTTTCCGATTTACGACGATTTTCGCAATCATATTGTGATATTTATATATATAGTAAAAGTCGTTCGCTAGACCGGGAGAATCCATTCGCTGACAAAAAATACAGAGCCAACGCCGTTTACGTCTTCAAGCCCCCGTTAACGTTTACGAACTTTAATAAATAAATAATTTAGTATATGATTACAGGTACATGTCATATTATATAAATATGAATGACACATATTTTGTTAACCAAATAAGTAAAAAATAATATGCTCGCCCCAACGACAAATACTCATTCAAATTCCGCTATTGTTAAAAAAGAAAAAATGCTCAGTGAAATAAAAAACATGTGTTGCAATACAAGTCAGGCCCGCCGCACGCGTGGACATATTTCCACTCATATTCATTCGAATAGATTCGCGAAAAATTATTCCCCACGTCAACGCGCGGGCTATGGTAATTGCATAATCGCACAAACGAGCCCACGCCGCAACGCACGAAGGTCCAACTCTTATGCAGTCAAAAACCGCCCTACCCTAAGCCGAAAAAAATGAAAAAATAATGAAAAAAAATTAACGCCCCGCGGCAATGCACATCTTGTTATTACTAATAGGATTGTGTTATAACTTATAAGGGGAAATATTAACTACAATTAATTGTAGGCCAAACTAGCTACAATCCCCCTCACAAAATACACAAGAAATTATTCAGGGACCCACACAGAAGACTCAGGGACCTACTTTCAGACACAGAGACCCACGATTTATAACACAGAATTGTAGCCAGTTGGCTACAATTAATTGTAGTTAATATTTCCCCTTATAAGTTATAACACAATCCTATTAGTAATAACAAGATGTGCATTGCCGCGGGGCGTTAATTTTTTTTCATTATTTTTTCATTTTTTCCGGCTTAGCGTAGGGCGGTTTTTGACTGCATAAGAGTTGGACCTTCCGAGCGTTGCGGCGGGGCTTGTTTTTGTGCGATTTGATTACATAGCCCGCGCGTTGCCGCGGGGCATAATTTTTTACGAATCTATTTCGAATGAATATTGAGTGGAAATATGTCCACGCGTTGCGGCGGGCCTGACTTGTATGCAACACAGGTTTTTTATTTCACTGAGCATTTTTTCTTTTTTAACAATAGCGGAATTTGAATGAGTATTTGTTGTTGGGGCGAGCATATTATTTTTTACTTATTTGGTTAACAAAATATGTGTCATTCATATATATATAATATGACATCTACCTGTAATCATATACTAAATTATTTATTTATTAAAGTTCGTAAACGTTAACGGGGCTTGAAAGACGTAAACGGCGTGGCTTGTATTTTTTGGCGAGCGAACGACTTTTACTATGTATATAAATATAAATATGATTGCGAAATCGTCGTAAATGGAAAAAAAAGTATAGGTTATTTATAAAGCGAACGACTTTTAGTATGTAAATATAAATATAAATATGAATGTGAAATCTGTTTTTAAATACAGTCGTAAATGACAAAAAACTATAGGTTATTTATATAGTTTAAACTTTCATAGAATTGTACGTTTCTAACCCTTGTCGGTTATTTTAAAGTAATTAGGTAGTTTAGGGTGTGTTTGAAGCTCTCTCTCTCTCTCTCTCTCTCTCTATATATATATATATATATATATATATATATAGTAGGGATCCAGTGAGAAGTCAATTAAAATAAGAAGTGGTGAGAAGTGACTAAAATCACACATTTGAGATGCAACGACTTGCATTAGATGCATTTCTATTCATCTAGATGCAACATTTTTAGTTTTGATGTGTAGATGATGCAAATTGATTTTCATGATTTCGGTACATGTAGAGGAACAAAAAACAAGAGAAATCATGAAATGCATCTAATATACATATATGCATCTAATTAAAAGCTAGAAAACACATTATGATGCATTATAATGCATCTAAGATTATAGAGATGCATCTGATTTAAGTCGGTGCATCTCGGATATGCGATTATAGTTATTTTTTATTTTAAGAAAACTTTTAATTTGATCATAACTCTCTATTAATATTATTAAAAGAGGGTTTTTACATATATCATCTTTTACTAAATGGATTTATTTTATTGGTTGTTTCAATTAAAAATATATGGTTTAGCCGATTTTATTAAATAGTCCGGATGGTTTTTGTTCGACTAATAGCCGATTTTATGTAATTTTTTTTACTACTCCAAGTTTTAGTTATCCATTAAGCTTTTTTTTAATCAACGTATTTTATATATTTAGTCCGTAGTAAATTTGCTTTTTTTGTTTTCATTAATGAATCATTTTTATTTAGTCCAAAATCTTTGTTTTAAAAATAAACATTAATTTGTTTTGGTGTTGATTTAAAAATATGTTGGTTTTTAAATGGTGGTTGCGGAGCAATCAAGAAGAATATGGGTATATGAGCTTGTAGATCAGGTATTAATTGTAATATGTTTTGGATTTTATTTTATTTGTGGTCTTCACATTTGGTGACTTCTAATCTTTTCTCCTTATTTTTTATTTATTTATTTTTGTCAATTGCCATGCTTATTATTATGTTATTGTTGTTGCTTCATATGTTGCTTTTAGCGTAATTATGATATATTGCGAGTAGCTTGGGTATGTTTGTTTAGAAATTGGTGGTTAGGTACTTAGGATTGTGGTTGGAAGTTTGTTGGTGATATTAGTATGTATTTTAGGTTAGTTTATTGACTAGAGATTAGGCTAGTTATTTCTTGACTAATATCGTGAAAGGTTCGCCTAATCAGTTTTCGAGCCTTATTCGTGACTAGACAAATTCTTAGCTCAATGTTAAGATAAGTAAGATGTGCTCTTGTGGGGGTAGAGTACTTGGCTCCTAGTCAGTCATTGTTATTGGGAGGACATCGACTGTGGGACGCGTTTGTTCGTCGTACTTATGAGATGGTTTTTGATCTCTAATGGTATAAGTACTGGGCGCAAGAAAATAGAAGACCGTTGAAAATGGGATAGAGAGCTTTCGTAGGGGTAGTTCAGCGGACTGGATCGTAACGGCATGTAGGAAGTATGGGAGAGCGTAGGGCGGGGCAGGTGTGTTAATGTGCGGGCAGGGGTAGATGTATGAAAGATTGAAAACGGAAATGCGAGTATGGAGATAGAATTAAGACGATCGCTGTTTTCGAGGGTTTTTAGGTTCTACCCAATTTTTGAATCGAAAGCCGAACTGTGGATAGTAGGACGCGAATCGGATTTCTAGTGCAAAGGAGGATTCCGCCGTTTGGTTGGAGTATAAGGTTGGTTTTTTGGGTTTGTTTAGTTTTTATTTAGTATAAGTTGTTTTTTTAGTTTTTAGCTTTCCTTTTAGATAACTTAGGTTGCGTTAGTTTTATATTTTAAAACAAAAAAAACCTTTTGTGGCTACTAAGCATCAAATTAGACTCGACTGAAAAATTTCATATTCACCACTCCTTTAGAACGACAATCTGGAAGACCAATACTTGTCATGACACTTTTGTATTCAGGTTTGTATAATCTTTTCATTTTTATAAATAATTTTTGATTTGATGGGTAAAACGACGAACATCAGTATATCGCAAGACAATGACATCATTTCAGACAATAGCGAAATCGATTAGTTTGAAGAGGTGCAATTTCCGTGATTGGTTTAGTGGGATGGCTTCTTTCTTCGGTACTAGTTTTTAACATATTCTTTTGATAGTTTGGTTAAAAAGAAAAAACTGTCTTTACTCAGTGTATACCTGAGTGAGCTCAAGGCATGTGAATTAATCTGTTAAAAAGTAAACATAGTAAAAAAAAGGGAACAAAGCTTTGTAAAACTAGAATCAAATGAAACATAAAATAAAGATCAGAAGAAGGAAAAGTGACAAGAACTGTACATTTTATATGCACATGCACCAAGTATGCACATCCTTTTAATTTCTCACGCATCCTTAAATATGTGCCTACAAATACTTCTTACCTTCTCATTTAAAATTTTCTTCTATTATAGGCCTGTTTGGAATGAGCTTTTTTGAACCAAGCACTATCACTCAGTCTGATATTGGTATAAGAATTAACTAACTGAACTAAAAAGAATAGAAAACAGAATCTGTCTTAAATGGAAAAACCAAAAGAGGGAGCTTAAAATCTCATCATCATACCGACTTGTTATCACTAAACAGAATCTATCTGAGGCGACTATTGACCTTAAGATTGAAAGATGCAAAGATAATCCTTAAAACAATCCCTTAACAAAATCAATGCGGGTATGATGTGAGCCAATGGTTTCACAGGTTGTAGCACTTTGGGTTAAAAGATACTTGCATAGAAGAAACAGTTGTAGTGACAATAAGGTCAAAACTCTTGGCAGTCCTTCCAGAAGATAGAGTATTATTACGATTGTTATGACCCATTACAATGCCCTTTGATGTTCCCACATGAAGAACTTGTTTCGCATCAAGAAATTCTTTAAAAATGACAAGGAAAGGCACAAGAGGGGAAGATCAACGTCTTCGGTTGTCGCTCTTATTTCTCCTCGACATGTCACAAAGGACGAACAATTATTGTCATGGGATAGAAGGGGTTCTTTTAATTTTACCAAATTATAATACTTAGGTTGTATATTAATACGAGTAACAATTTATCTTTTGCAGTTATGAATTAAAATGATAAAGATTCTAGATTTGTACATGTTAGAGAATATTATGCATACACACAGCATATTAAAAAAAATTACTTCCCATCTAATAAATTTTGGTCGCTTGTTACATCTGTATATTGTTGATACCATGTCAAACAAGAAACACATAATACAATTGTTTTTGGAATTAGGCAATAAGTTGTTCAAAGACTGGTAGATGCCATGGCAACTGTGACACATATGTTCAAATGTAGGTAAACGAATAATTCTTCCTTCAAATAATAGGTGGACCAAGAATTACCAGAAAGAGTATGAACTATTAGCTGTCATTAGCAATTATCATTAATTGTGATTGTCTTGATTGACATTAGCATTTATGTATCATTAATTGTGA
>BQNB010134791.1:0-18260 GCA_026074375.1 Tanacetum coccineum | reverse complement strand
TCACTAGTCCGTCTGGAAGAGAATTTGTTGGTGAGATGGTTGCTACAGTAGATCCGGTAGAGTTGGACACATTTTCAACATATCAAGTTAAATTAATATTAACAAACAGTTTGGGTTATGATAAAAACTCCTCAACGTTTCTTAATATAAAGAAACCTAATTGTAGTTTTGATTCAGGTCTTGTACCATTGGCTGATGCTATACAAGAGCGGGACATGATACTCATGTATACTCATCATAACCGACTACATGTGTACGTTTCTCGGGTGGAGCTATCCCCACTGGTCGTCGCAGAGCAGCACAAAGATGAGACAAACAAAACGGAGAATCAAGGAAAACCTTCTTGTTTAAAAAATTTATTTGACTAGTTACTAAGAAACAATTTTTTATAATTGTTAAGCATGTAATTTCCTTGTTTTAGTGTGTAACAATAATAATATGATATATTCTGACAAGAAAGTCTTATCAACTTTTGGATGTCCAACTAATATATATAAACATGTATACAACTACATATTTTCAACATATTTATTTCAATTAACACTGCTTACTTTCAAAAAATGTCGACGTCATCAAATACTACTTTCGAGTTCGATGTAAACCACAACGGAGAATTTAAACTCAACCCCCTAACATACCAAGATGGTTCAATACTGAATATTCACGTTTTTCAAATGGATTTTGAAGATATGGTTAGCTATCTAAAATAGAAAATACCAAGAGGATTCACTACTCTTTATTACATGTTGCCACCATACTATACGTTATCAGGTATGAAACAAATTAAGAATGATTATCATACTAATGTTATGTATAACATTGCAAAAGTTGTTGGGAAGCTCTAGATTTTTATTTTTCATACTAAAATAGATTTAAGCATGGTGTTGATTCCAAACGATGGTTCTTTGGAAGAATCATTTGCAGGTGTCATTTTTAAAGAAACTAAAAAAAACTAGAAGAATCACTCAGCTATCTACATCAAATGCACCAAAGAAAGAAAAAAAGTTCGATTACTTAGAATTACTTGGTGAACTAGGTTTTATTAACAAAACAAAACATGCTACACCCTACACGCAAACCGTTTTCAATTTTTTGGTTCATAATAATGGTAAATTGGTGCTTGATGACACAAATAACATGATGTACGTCAACGGTGGAACATTCAACATCAACATTCCAAGATTGAAACTATCATATCTGAAACAATATTTGTTTAATATTTTGGGTACAAACATTCATGCTTTTTATTATAAGATACCACACAATAGATTTTCATTAACCGTTAAACTTAGAAACAACTATGATACACATGTCATGTTTGATATATCTTTAGCGCAGTACAAATTAGAAATCTACATTGACCACATCGGTGTCGATTTTGTTATATCCAAATATATTTTCCCAAATGCTAGCTTGGCAGAAATGATGAACCATGTCATAACTGACTACTCAAGTGAAAATGAAGGCATTATAAGGCAGGAAACACAAAATGATTACACTTTCGAACAAATGGATGAAAAATCCTGCCAAGCTAATGTTTCAATTTTTAGTACTGACACCCATATGCATATTACGGGTACATCCTTTATTGTTGATTCAAAACAATAGCTCAAAGGAAGAATCATTTGGAGGTATCATTTCAGAAGAACAAAAAAGACAACGACAAGAATCACTTAGCTATCTACATCAAATGCAGAAACGAAAAAATAAAAACAAGTTCAACGTCAACATTTGAAGAATCATATGTAATAATAGTCATGTAACTCAATATGTGTTAACAATGTCTTTTCAATGTACATATTTTGTTCCTCCCTTTCTTAATTAAAACAAGTGAATGATAGTTGATACAGACTTATCAATGAAAATGTCAATTATCTCTTATAAATGTATAATATTTGTCAGTGTTTTTTTGACTATTTCACTCAATTGACACAGACTTCCCATACTATTTCCCCTATATCAACTATGCTATCATCTACAATAGAATCTTGTCTCTCATACACACACTTCTTCTCTCCACTAACATACTATATGGCTTATGGAGCAAATGAGGCACGTCAAGCAATTGTTTTAAAACTACAAAGGGAGATTCAAGCTGAGGAAACACTAGCAGATCAGTTGTTGTGCAACTTAACACGTTATACAGAGGAAATGCGTATCCGTTCGGTACAAATAACAATGTTGCAAAGTATGCCTACAACAAGCCTTAATACCTACGGATTACATGCTCTACTAATGACACATGAAGCGGATATCCGTACCACAAACATCATTCTACGAACAAGACAACAATTTTCGAGGGAGCATTTCTGCCAAAGCAAAACTTCGTTAACAAGTTTCATGGCAATATAGTTATAATATTTTTATGTTGCTAAAGACCACAAGGCCAACCATGTGTGTTTCTGTTGTTTGCTATTGTTTTGTTTCCAATTGTATTAAATAAGGTTGCCAATCAACTAGATTGTATGTGGTTTAATTGCTATGTATAAGTTTTTTCAATAGATTATGTGAATCAGTTACTTTTTATTCTTAATGCATTAAAAAAAGTCCTCAATCAACATGCTATTTATCACTACACTTTTCACGTGATTTATGACATGATTTGACAACACAAATGTTTTTTACTGCAATAGATAAGACAACTCAATGACAATGCTGTCTATCACCTCAAATTACACGCGATTTACGAAAATAACTAACAACTTGTCCGTTTTATCTTAAATTTATTTGCTTATAATTTGAGTACTTTTATGAGCACTTCTTACTCACAAAACATTTTTATCATTCACACAAGTTATTAATTTTATCTTTTCATTTTCTACCATGGCTAGTAACCCAGAAAACGTTAGGTTAACTGTTGGTTATGAAACTACAAGAAGCACTTGACGAATAAGCTATTTTGGAGGAACAAATGTTAGCCTTGATGCATCGCTTTGCTAATAGGTTTACAGATCATAGGGTAGAAATTAACAATCTGATGGTATTGCACGATCACCCACTTATCGATTATGGTAAGTACGCCCTAGGATGCATGACAGGGGGCCGACATTGAAAATAGTTGTTGTAAATTGAAAGGGTTTTGGGATATTGTTGCTAAGGAGCATGGACGAAAAACGACAGTGATGAACGAAATACAAATAACATGTAAAAGCATTATTGGCTTAACACCAGTTTGCTACAACATTGTATGTCGTCTTGTGTGTTGTTGTTTTTATGTTTTCATATCGTCTAAATAAGATTGGCCATGTACTCTACTAGAGATCTGGTGATTCTCATGTTGTAATGCTTTTTAATGACTACCGTTAACTTTTATGCTTTCAATTCCAACTTTTATAATTGCAAAAAATTTAAAAAAAATACTGTAGAGGTTATACAATTTTTTAAAAAAAAAGGACCAACTGACCACACTTGTGCTCATCATATATTATGCTAATATAACTAATTTTAATAAATCTCTATACTTCACTAAGTATGAGCCTCATCATAAGACTTCACGATTTAGCAATATAAAACAATTTTAATAAATCATATGGAGTAACTCAAATACGTACGCAAAAATGTCCAGGATCAAGATTTTTAATAAACACAACATCATATACTATAAACCCTAAAACTATATACAAAATTATTTCAACGTACTTGCAAAAAAAAATGTGAATCGCTCGAGACCATGCGCGATCTACATTTTTTTTATTTCTCTCACCAATCACTAAAAACCTGACACGTGTCCAAATGTAAATCGCTCGAGCCAATGCGCGATTTAGAAGGTTATATCGAAAAAAAAATTGTCAGGGTTATTACTCTATTACACGTATTCCAATGGGTCATATACAAAATTTTCACTTATTTCTTTATATATCTCACTAGTTTCAAGGCACGCCCGTTGGGCGGGAAGCTTTAAGATATTATTGAAAGAAACATCTGTATTTTGATACTTAAGGCAAAGTGATGGCAATTTTTTTCGTACATATACAGGTGCATATAAGTTCACCCGTAAGCACTTGCATACACACATTCAAATTCCTTTATATGCACCATAAGCATTAGAAAAGAAAATATCACAACTCCAAAAATTCTTTTAAAAGAAAAGAGTACAAAGGTCAATACGATCACGTTAAAAAAATAAAACAAACAATTAACTTATGTTTAAAGAAACCGTAAGAAAAAAACTACATATAGTTGATTGCAAAAAATAGTATAACGAAGTCACTTAGAATCTATAAAGGACATCTTTGCACGTCATTAGTGGAATTTTTGTAGTTGTCATCTTTGCCACAACATAGCCTACGTATAGTCCCACTTGCTCGATCACAAAGATGATTAAGCCGTAAAGTTTCTATCTCAAGCCACTGCACAATCAATAAAGGCATTCATCAAAAAATTATCACGTTAAAAGAACATTTTGTCCTGTGCATAAGATAAGCTTTGTTTAGTAGCTCGTTTCATAATATGTGGTTTAATCTTTATGATAATAGGTTTTAAACTACACAGATTCATGTTTAAAACCTATTAGCTGGACCACTTTATACGGAAATGCAAACCTAAAACAACTATTTCTCATAGCCCGTACGATAATCTGAGTATTATAAATTTAGCACTTGAAAGCCATCAAACTTATTCAAGTCAATAACTAAACCACCTAAAAACTATATATTAGACTTAATAATACTATCACAAATTTATAAAACTACCATTCAAATGTGCTCCATAAGTATAACTAAGTTATTCTATTTTCAGAATGTTATTACATATATTAGCTATAAATTCAAATCAAAGACATAGTTAACTATTTGTGCCTTAGCATGAGTGAACTCCTCGTCACTCCTTTCCACAAACTAACCAAGCAAGCGCGGGCCATGGTAATGACTCAAGATCGATTCAAATGTCCTAATTTTCACGTCCCTTTTTAAGAAAATACCCGACAATCGCTTGTATATTTCATCATTCTCAATTATTGGCAAATTTCACTAATATCAGCTCCCTTATTTGTGGGTTGGACCCTACTTTGGTCCCAATTATTGGCAATATCAAATGAGACCCTAAAGGAACCAACAGCATGCTTACTTGGGATGCTAGGTATATTGAAACTTTTAAATTAAAACATTTAACTCATTTTTACTACAGGAAATAGAAAGTTTTTTTTTTGTAAAAAGTTGTCGACCCACTTGTGCTACCATCCACACAATAAGTGGAAGCTTGTCTTGTCCTTGAAACATTTGGGCTTCATTTAGAGTTGGTAATGCGGAAATTAAGACATGGGTTTCCTTCGTCAACACATGCTAGATATACTATAAATAGACCCACCTGTAAAGGATTCATACAAATAAAAATTAGCTCATGACTATAGTTAGCCTCCTACTTGATATATTATGTGATTTATGAAGAAGGATTATTGCATCATGATAGAAAAGATTAAAAATAAGAAATCAAATTCGATTTATGGCTTACCTGATATTTTTATGAGGATGTAGTCTTGGGCACCATCCGGCGACAGTTTTTTTAAGAGTTGTTCATACCAACGCGAAGCTGGCAAATCTTTGCTCTTGGGTCAACAGCCAAAGCCTTGTTAAGTTCCAACATGAAGTCTTTGTAATACCTAACATACTTTTTTAGAGGTGCGTCCGCAGGTGGTCCTAACGATCCATTCCAAAGGGTGTTGTCGTAGCCAATCATTCCACCAACCTTGACGAGATCAATTAATCTCTTGTGATAGATAAGATAGTTGTCCTTATCAGCATCCACGAAAATGAAATCGAAGTTTTAATGGAATTTTTCCTATAAATAAAAAATGAACAAATATTTAGTAAAAAGTAATACTTTCATATGTCCCATACAAATTCAAATCTTTGGTGTATCTAGTTTTAAAAAACATGGAATTTACATACACTTACATCTTCAATCATTTGGTTTAGAAGAGGAAGATCATGCCTTCTCTAAAGTCAATCTTCTGCGCGACACCTGCCTTGATTTCATAGTTTTTGCGATTGATATCAAGAGCCTATATTAAAACAACATTGAAATGAAAGAATGTTTAGTACATTTGACAGTTATATATATCTCATATAGGATTACCTAAACTAAATTTAAAAGTATGCTATAGATATATACTTATAACATATAATAACATAATATATAAAAATTATAATTTTACCTTTCCATCTTCGGGGAAAGCTAGAGCAGTGGACAGAAGTAAATACTCCATACAGACACCAATCTCCATAGTGTTCTTAGCATTGATAAGCTTGAGAAGTATGTTCAAAAATTGTTCTTCGTCTCCTGATGTGGTCATAATATTCCTTGTTAGATATTAGAAAAAGACTCGGTCACCCCGTGTATTTTACTGTTTATTATAGCTCGTAGCTGAATAGTTAATAGTACGTTTTTCGATTTTAAGTCGGGTACGAATACCCGGTATATTGTAAGTACTATATATAGCCTCTTCCAACTTTGGAAGAGGCAAGCTAGTTATTATTTCATTTTACAAAGAAACACATTTCTCTCTCTAGAATATTCTCTCTAGTGTTTCTCTCTCTAGAAACTAGCCAAATCCAAGAATTGACCCCGTGTTATGATATAAGATATACCACAATTGGTATCAGAGCTAATGGGATGATTAGATCGTGTGTATGTGCGATTTGTTGCATTGATTTATATCAAAAAGTGTACCTTTGAAAGGCACTAGCTCATTTTTTGAAGATTTCCGAATTTTGTTGTTTTGTATTGATAAGTTTTGGGTTGTTTTAGTAGCTATTACGTTATGGTGTATTGTGTATTCTTGGTGTGCAAAAGAATAAGCTAAATTCATTCAAAAGGGTGATTATAGGTGAATTTGTGTGAAAAACCGTTGTTTTCTTCGTGGTGAGTTGCCAGAATTTCCTTCATGCGCGATTTGCGGAAAAATAATAAATTTATTAAGTAGGTTACCAACCTCTGGACAACACGGCGGGTTGCTTACGGTGGCGTGTTGCTCAAGCGGCGAGTTGTTATACGCAATGAGTTGGTTACCGGCGGTTTGCTTAGGTGGCGAGTTGCTCAAGCCGGCGAAGTGCGACGTTGTTATAAGCAGCGGTTTGCTTTACAGCGTTTTTGAAATTGGCGAGTTGCTCAAGAGGCGATTTGTTAATAAGAGCGGTTTGTTTACCAGCGGTTTGAACAGGTTATCAGCGGGTTGAATATTTTAAATAGCAAATTTCTTAAGGAAACTTGGCGGTTTGAAAACTCTACGAGCGGTTGGTTTTTTTGAATAAAATATTGCTTCGCGGCGGGTTGCTTGGCATGCGAGTTGATTCGGCCCGAGTTGCCTTAAAATTCCACCGGCGAGTTGTCTTATCTCTTCGCGGCGGGTTGCTTGGCAGCGAGTTGTGTTCGGCGAGTTGCCTTAAAATTCCACCGGCGAGTTGCCTTATTTCTTTGCAGCGGTTTGGTAGCCTTTGGCGGCGAGTTGAGCTTCTGTCTTAGAAATTTGAAATATCTCAAACTCGGGATTTAATATCACTAAAACAAAATACCGAATTCGTTAACTCACCCTTTTAACGTAAATCATAATCATTGATCGATCAAAACATATCATATCATAATAATACAAGATGTCTAGTATGCAAGAAGACATCCAGTGTGCAGGTTCTGATACACGCCCACCAATGCTTGATAGAACAGACTTTGAATCTTGGCAACAACGTATACGTCTGTACTGTCTAGGAAAGGATAATGGAGAGAATATTATGAAGTCCATTAAAGAAGGACCATTTCAGATGGAACAAATTCAGAATGTTATTACTGAGGATCCGTAGGTGCAGTTCAACAAGGTCCAGTACGCCCCCTGCTGGAGTCCTTTAACCTTCGGCTTAAGGAAAAGGAAAGGTAATAAAGCTGACATTCGTGCAAACATATCCTACTTCAGGGTATACCAAAGGAACATTACTCACTATCAATCACTATTAGGACATTAACGACATTTGGGAAAATGTGAAGATGATTCTGGAAAGGTTATGAGTTAACAAAGGATGAAGGGATATCTCTGTTATTCGATGAATTTACCACTTCCGTCAAATCAATAAAGGAGAAACCATTCATGGATTACTACGTTAGGTTTACGAAGCTCATTAATGACATGAGAAATCATCATAAATGACTCATGTCCAGGATGCAGCTTAACTCAATAGTTTGTGAAAATGTTGCTGAGTGGTAGTTGATTCATACTGTGAATCAAACTTAACAGGTAAGGCTTTGAAAGAGTCTAACTCGTGATCAGTTGTTATGCCTACCTAACAGCAAAAATGAGGTGTCACTGCTAATGAGATCTGAAATCTTACTGATGGAAAGGTTCGTGTCAACCAAATAATGATCCTTGGCATAGTGTCGGATGATCAGTTAGCTCAGTAATCAAACACTCAATCATCTTGTCTCCTCAATCTCAACAGAACCTTTCCTTCTGACAACTTTCAAATGAACTCAGGAAGTTCTTCAACAGAAATTGATTGAAAGTTTGTCAACTCATCTTTGCCCTCATCACTCAATCGTACAAAATCACATCTTCTAAAAAACAATCAACTTAGAGCGTCGTCTACTGCAAGGAACAAAGCTATGGTTCAGGACGGGAAAGTTTTCTGTGTTCAGATGTCGTGGACGATACAATGGAATAATCACGGAAGACCATTTCAGAGAAAACAATGCAAGAGGCAATGGTGTGATTGGGAATGTAGGAGGGACAGAAAGAGGAGGCATTATCATTCAGGTTCAAGGCGAAACATCAAGTGCTACCAACTGTAATGGACTTAGGGCACATTGCACGAGAATGTCCAAGGGCCAAAAGCGACTTTAAGATTCAGATACTTCAAGGCCAATGTGCTACTAATGCAAGCCCAGGAAAGTTGGTGAGTACTGGATGAAGAACAGTCATTGTTTCTTGCAGGAGACAGTAGGTTACCAACGTAGAATGATATTGTGGATGATCACCCGAAGAATGATTTGGCACTCAATTGTGGACCATGTATTTGAGATGATGAAAGTGATGCATTTCGACTCTGATGTTGACGAGGGTCCCATAACACAGACATGTTCATGACAAATCTCACATGGAGATCCTAATCTTCGATGAAGCGGGACACATATGACTACAAATACCCTTTCTGAGGTACATGCTATGATACCTTTGTAGTAAATTCATTTAGATGGTACTCATGAAGTTACACGAGATGCAAACGCTATGAACAACACAACCTACGTTGTTGGACTCCTATACTGACTATAACGAGTAATAGTAATACTAAAATTCCGTTTTATGTTCAGTATATGGTAAGAAAGAAGTTCACGTTGTTTCAAGAGAGGGGGGGGGGGGGGGAAAATATTGGTTTTATTTCTGTACGAATTGATGCATTGATGTCAATTCTCGATGAAATGCATATGAACAGTGTGTACCAATGTAGATTAAACAAATAAGCCAGGACTATGGTATATGAATGTCAGGTATAACCTCTGAACTTGCTGGAGATATAAGGATACTGGTCTAGGGGTATATGAAAAGGGCAAAGTTTTGAAGTAAATGATAGAGAACGAAAAAAAATTGATGAACTAATGAGAATAATTATCTCAGACCGAATAGAAAGGAAAACGTCTTTAAAAGCTGAACTCATTCTGCACTTAATACTCCTTAGTTCTACAGTTGACATTATAAGTCAAAGACAGAAGAAGTAACACTTTTGAAAAAAAGGATTTTAAACAAAAGAGACAATTCCTTGAGTGTTTTTGGACTTTAAGAAGCTATAAAAGATAAGATTTGAAGATTAGATTTATCAAACAGGATCAGGTCTGTTCAAACCGTTCACATGTTGTGTAAACCAAAAAATCTTTTTTTTGATGAAAAAACACAGGTAGCAATAGGCTACAAATAATCCGTAGTCTCGCTGTGCCAAAAGCCAGCTCAGTCTGCTCGTATAATGGTCTTGTACTTGTCACTACCAATTATACACCCAACTGTCATACATGACTCAGGGATACGCGTGAGTTAGTTGAGATAACTAGGTAATAATGCTGTTGAAAATGCAGAGACTTATGCTGTGGCAAATAAAGGTTAGGATTGCCCCCCCCCCCCCCCCCCCCCCTCCCCCACCCCCCCACCCACCCCCCCCCCGAGTACTCGGAAAGAGACTTTCTTGCAACCTTTGCTCCCTAAAGAAATCTGAACCCCAGAACGGATTATTTGATCCATAGATGACAACAACTGGAAAAAGGCTGAGTCCGTAGCTCAAAACAATTTCAAAGCATTGACTGTGTTTTCCCCCAATACTCCTGTCAAGCTTGTCCCCAGAATCTTCCAACTAAAAGTCAGGTGGTAAATTAATCTTGTATGTACTCACATACAACTTTTTACGGAATTTGGACAAAACTTGCAAAACTAGAATAACCCATCGGGTTTCAGAGGGGGAAAGTGGTTTTGAGCAAACAAAAAGATGTTACCTCAATGAAGTTATTCCATTTTCCAAAAACTCTTAAAGAAACTTTGATGGAGTTCAAAAAGCCTCTCTTAAAGAAGTTAAAGAAATGGAAGAAATTTTTGATCATATTATGAATAACGAGTGGACAAGATACTGTTGCAATCAGAAATGTGCTGATATTGAAAAGAAAAAACCTTCTCATTGAAATGAGAATCTGATTGTTAATTGCTTGTCGACTCAACTGCTATATGATGTGGAAAAAATCACGTTTGTTAGATCTTGAGTTGGACTGTCTAAAGTCATGATGAGTCAAGACTTATTTCAAAAACTTGGAAAAGGGAAATAACTAAATTATCAATTAAAGTAATCAAATCTTCAAAGAAAGTTTTGTAATAAAAATTCACAAGCATCACAGGAAGCTCCTGATTTTAACTCATTCTTTTAAAATCAGAATCCGATCATCAGATTAAACAAAATAGATAAGTGATTCGCATTGAAAGATTAGTCGTAGTGTGAATGACAGAAGTCAGTGAGCCTTATACAGCTGTGTAGATGTCACTGCTCTTATTGAACAACATGGATTGCGATAGAGTAGAACTAGTAGAGGTCAAACAACATTACAAGGTATTGCTATGTCTCCATAAGATCAGCGTGCTCACACACGTGAAAAGACATTACCATGTTGATGAGATTGAGAGTCTAAAAGCTCAATTGCGAAGCAAAGAGCCTTGTTTACTAGGACTATGTCAAACAAAGTTCTTGCTCCTGGAATGTATGACATTGACGCTTTAATACACCCCATCCCCCCTTCATCCCTTAAGAACTATGATGTGTCTCATTTTAAACTATATCAGCCATCTTAAGGAGAGTGTGAAACGGGGTTTAGGAGGGGGGGGGGGATTGTAGAGGAAGCTAGAGTAGTTCAACCAATGGATATTTCACTTTACTATGCTTGCCGATACACTATAGGAGAATCTCAGGATTTGCTTGAATGTGTGATTGGCACTTGCCCAAAAAGTTTTCAATGAAAGAGATAATAGGCTCCTCTACCCCTGTTACTAGGAAAAGCAGAGTTACATTTAGTGAAGATAAAACAGGAATTCTTCTAGCATCACACAGAAAACAAAGTGCACAGAGAGTTAACTGCCCTAATTTCCTGTGCTTTCTCTACTAGGAGGTAACGATTCCACTGAAGCCAAGCGGGTCAAAAGCTAGAAGCAATACAAGATAATAGGATCCTGCTGCTAAGAAGGAGAATAAGAGGAAGTAGAAGTACGCATTAGGACAAATAAGTCAGTTTGGACAAAGTTTGAATCGCGGTTGATTCTAGCAGTAGCTCTTAAGCGTGTTGTCATTAATTCAAATTATGAATCTTGTAAACTCTGCAATGTCTTGGAACGGTGTGTGTTAATGTCTTTGAATTCTGTGAATGCTAAACCCACGTTAGGAATTGTTCTTGAATAAAGAGTAACAGATCTGGAAAACCAAAAGGCAAAACTGTCTTGATAACAGTTTTAAACAAGACAAGAGGTTCTGGAAAACCAAAAAGGGCCAAAACTGTCTAATAAAAGTTTGTTCCAAGTCTCAGCGGGTTTGAAAGGCTACGGTGAATATATTTAGCAAGATAATTTGGTTTTATCAATGGAGACCCACAGGTAAGAAACTCACCTTAGGATAAACTTGATTGTGGTTCTCAATGAGGACCCACAGGAAAGAATTTGCTTAGGGGAAAATATGCAGTTAACTAAGCTTTCTGAGAAATGTTTCTATCTATATGTACCAACAGGGCCCCAAAAAAAATTGGGGAACGAAATTCCAAACTCTCCTAACTCGACTGTTTTCAAATGCAGGTCGTACAGGTCATGTTCTGGTACTATCTGGACTCTCTGGCTGTTCAAAAAAACATATGACAGGGTCTAGCTCAAAGCTCATGAATTTGTGGAATGTTCTATTCGAGGTAATCAGATTCGGGAAATATCACTGTAGGAGCTATCATGGGTTATGGAGATTATTTGTTATGGGTGACAGTGTGATCTCAAGAGTATACTAGTGGAGGGCCTTGGACACAATCATTCTCTGTTGGGCAAATTGTGTGATTCTGATCTTTGGAAGTGGCCTTCTGCAAGCATATTCTTTGTTGTGATAGTAAGGGTTTACAGATATCCTTAAAGGTAGTCGTAGGCACCAATTTGTACACGATTTGATGATGAAATGATTGAAAAGTCTTTTCACGATATGCTTGTTGTCCAAAGCTTCCTAAGGTCCAAATCATGGTATGGGCATCGTAGTTTAAAACCATTTAACTTCGGCGACGATAACTGATCTTGCTCGAAAAGATCTAGTTAGAGGTCTACCTAGACTGAAGTTTGAAAAGGATCATCTTTGCTGCCTTTGTACAACTGGAAAAAGCAAGAGTTCTTCACCGGCCAAAATCTGAATTACAATTATGGGAAGCTTTTCTACCTTCACATGGATCTGTGTAGGTCCAATGAGAGTCCAGAGTATTAAAGGGAAGAAATACACTCTTAGTATCGTGGATGAACTATTCAAGATTCTATCGGGTAAAGTCTTGAGGTCAAAGGATGAAACTCCAGCGTTTGTCATCAACTTTCTTAAGCAAATACAGGTGCCTCCAACAAAACCAAGTCAGATTCATCCCGCATAGATAACGAAAAAGAACTTCGTCAACACAGTTATGTCTGATTACTATGAAGGTCGTTGGCATATTTCATCAAAAGTTGTTCCCGAGAAACTCCTCAACAAAATGGAGTTGTTGAAGACAGGGAGTAATCGTACACTGGGGGATGCAGCACGTACTATGTGATATTCTCGGAAAGTCCCACATGTTTATAATGGGCAGTAGCTGTAATTGTAGCCACTGTTGTTACACCCAGACCGATCACTAATTCATACTCGTCATAACAAAACACCTTATGAGTTGTGCAAGATAAAAAGTCTGATCTTTACATTCTTCTGAGTATTTGGTGCTATGTGCTATCTTGCCAAATGATAGCAAAAGAAATCCTAGGAAAAAATTTCAGCCAAAAGCTGTCATGGACATTGGGATTTTCGTATGGTATGCTCCTAGTAGGATAGGGCCTATCGAATCTACAACAAGAGAACTCGGCGATTAATGGAAACATATTCAAGTCACATTCGATGTGATGGTATCCGTCAATGGTCACGGTACCATGAGGCTCAGGAACTCGCGGTTCATATGACCCTAGGACAACTCAATTCAGAGGGCTCGCTGTCCAACGACAACAAAGAGCTGGAAATGTTATTTCAACCGATGTTTGATGAACACCTTAAACAATCTCGAGTTAATGAACCAGTACCTTCTGCTACTGAATTTAATGCTCAAGTTAGTAGTCCCACCAGGTACACTTTGTTCTTTACATCAATGCTATGATGCACCGTAACAAGTGCTTCATCGTCAAACCTCCGATATTACATCTTTCCAATCCAACATCAGAAATTGCAGAAGAACCACTTTCAAGAAGACACCCCAATCATTCACGATGTTCTTCTCCTTCACATAAACTTGTTACAGGTGCTCTAGGAATTTCGGCAACAATCATCATTTTGGAATGTTAATGCAGCGGAACCCAACCAAGTTACATACCATCCAGATCATCTCAGGAAGATGGACCAAAGATCTCTCCTCTGGATAAAAATTGTTGCAATCCCTCTGTACCTGTATCAAACCAGAATAACAGTTAGATCCGATGCTTTGTGGTGCTGTTTTCCATACTGAACTGTCCAGAGATCGACCCAAGAACTTCAAAATGGCCGTCGTGATAGAAGATGCTGGTTTCAAGCATGCAAGATGAAAATTTCGAATTGATCGCTTGAAGTATGGGAATTAGTACCTCGTCATCTATGTTATGTTATCGCTCTCAAGTGGATCTAAAAGTAAAGCTTGATGAATTATGGTTATGTACTAAAAACCAAGCTGGTTGGTTGCACAAGGGGAATATCGTCAGGAGGACGCCAAGGGGGTCCCCACCTCCCACCACACGTTGTATTGATTTTTGTAAGAATCGGTTTGCTCTAGTTGCACGGATAGGAGGCCATCAAAATATTCATTGCATTGCCGCAACCATGAATATGATCATCTTATCAGATGGATGTTCAAAACTGCTTTTCTGAATGTGTGATCTTCAAGCAGAAGTCTTTGTCAGTCAACCTGAAGGATTTGAAGACCAGGCAATCTTGTCACGCTATATCGCCATGGAAGAAGGTCTGGTATGGGCTTAAGCATGCAACCAACGGCGTGGCATGTATGACCACTCTCAAGTTCCTGATGGCAAACAATTTCTTCAAGGGTGCCGTGGATCCAACGTTATTCACACGCAAATCAGGCAAACACTGTAACGCCCCGACCCGTATTACAAATATGGTGTGACATCAAAGGCATACATAATCATAACACAAGCATAAACAGCGGAAGTCTTAATAAATAACCAAAGGAAATAAGTCAACACGACTTAAGGTACATAAGTTCTCAAAGATAGACATATCCAAACGAAATAACAAATGTCTTGAAAGAAACAATTCATATATCAAATACTAGCTCTTGGGGTAAGTCCACACTCGCAATCATAGCCTGAAAGCAACACTGCTCCTAGCTTAGTTACTGCCGCAGGGGGGTGGGGGGGGAAAAGGTAGTGCGGATGAGCACTTACTCAAAGCCTCCAGTGAACTAGATTATATAATCGAAGCAAAAGATAACGGAAATCAAAGGATACGATAAAGGTAAAAGGATATACACAATACATGATAAAGGGTACAAGATTAGGTTAAGGACAATTCAGAAGATCTCATATCATAGTGTAAGATAAGATGAATCAGAAAAAAAAATCGAATCAAGTCCAATTACCAAAGCCAAAACAATCATCTCATAGTAACCATGGAGTGCTAGCTCAAATGTGAAAGACGTGGTTTTGCACCCAAAATTCAGTCCACCAAATATCAATATCAAATGTCATTATACATCGAATACAAAACAAATCTAGTGGATGAATCCATACGCCCCTTTTAAACAAACAATAATCTTATATAAGCGCAGATAATATAATATGGGGGACGGTGATGGAGAAATCACTCACTCACACATTGAGTCATGCCAAAGTGCATCAATGACACGCCATGTTACCTACATGGCTAGGAAACAAATAATTGGCCTCGGGTCTCGCAAATGAAGGGTTCAAAGCAAAGTCATATTCAAAGTTTTCATTTCAAAGGGATCATAGCAAATGTTCAATGTCAAAGGTTCAAAATCCAAATGGAGGCATCGCTAAGGGTTCAAAAAGAATCATAAACACAGATCATTTAGGATGAACCAAGATGAAAGGCTCAGAGCAATGTAGCAAATCACCTAAGTAATCAAAAGATAGAGAGGAATATGTCATGAGAAGAAACCTTACAGATAAGTCAGTATATCTGTACCAATAACGGAACGAACGAAGAACGCTTATAAATAAAATAAAAGGCTCAGAGCAAATGTAGCAAATCACATAAGAAATCAAAGATAGAGAGGAATATGTCATGAGAAACCTTAACGATAAGGTCAGAATATCTGTACCTTATTCCGAAGCAAAGCAAAATCAAAGAGAACACCACAGGAATATCACAATCACTCCCTCTTGACCGAACCTAAAGAAATGATGAATTCGAATTACAAACCATTCATTTAAGTTATACTTTCTATTTTTAGAAACTTTCTATTTTTAGTAACTTTCCATTTTTAGTAACTTTCCATTTTTAGTAACTTTCCATTTTTAGTAAGTTTCCAAAATTAGTAATATTCATCATTTGAGATTCTATTAAGTATTTTAAATAGCTTAGGGACTTAATATGTCAACCTTATAAGTTTAGGGTTAAATATGACAGCTTTCCATATTTTAGGGTTTAATATGCAAAATCAACAAATTTCAAGGTTAAAAGTGTAAATATCAAAGTTTCTTATTTTATTCAGATTATACCTTCCATTTTATGTATTTACAAGTCAAACCCTTAATTTTACATAATTTACATATTTAGTCCTTTTGGTTTATTAATTATTTAAACAATATCTTTAATTATCCATAATTACAAAACAAGCCCTTATAGATTCAAATATGACAAAATCATACTTTATACATTAATTACTAACCAAACCTTATACTTTTCAGAATTTACAATTTTAGTCCCTCTATTTTAATTAATTACTTTCTAATTACATAATATATGAAATTAACCATTTTAAATCCAAAATAATATCAAAATGACATTTTATACCCCCCAACTTATTTTATACAGAATATACTAAGTATAATAACATGTCTAAAATAGACCCCATAGTTTCAGAAATTACATAACAAGTCCTTATACCTTTTATACCATAATCGGCTAACATATTAATTCACAAAACCTTAATCAAATTTTCCCCAATCACAAACATAATTATTTACCAATAATTGGAATTAATTACACCTGGAAAAAAATAGTAAAACCCTAACCCTATTTCATTTTAACCATTTTCTTTCCTTTTTCTTTCTATTCGCAAATCGGCAAACACAATAAATCCCCAAATAATTATTCGAATCAACCCTAATTTTTTTCCAACATTTTATCTGAGTTATATGTGATATAAGAAACCCTAGAAAAATATAAAATCAATTTTACAAATATCATTTGTGCCGATTACATAAATATTCCAAAATTAGGGTTTTCGAATATGATTTAATTTATTCGATCAATATAAATTGCATGAACATTTTTCCCATGTATAGAACGAATTAATATGATGAAACATGAGTTACAAAAATACCTTTGATGATTCTTGATGATTTAATGAATTATTGAACCCGGTAGAGCTTTTCGAACCAAATAATTTCCCACGATCGAACCAAGCACTCTAAAATTTTCCCACTATTTTTCCCACAATCCTTGACCTTCAAATCACCTTAGAAAAATCGTTCTTGCCTTGGAAAAATTCTTTGCCGCCACTTTTGGATTTTAGGGTTTCGGTGGTGTTTTGTTTTAGAGATTTAGCAAATGAAAAGTGTAAAAGAGATATAATGGGGAATTATGCCGAGTTTTGAGGCTTTCAAAAGACTAAAATCAGATTTGTAACTTGCCAACATTTATTGTGTAATTATACATATTTATTTTATATTAATTGTAATGTATAAGTAATTAAATGTAATTAATTTCGGCATAAATACATATGCATAAACATTAATTATTTTTCTTATATAATATAAGGTATTTTAATCTTACATAAATTTCATAATTGTCACATGTTGCATTTTTATAATTTCTAACATTTAAATGAAGTTTATTTAAGCTTTTATGAGATTTTCTTGCATTAGGGGTATTTTGGTAATTTTACACTTGTTGAGATTTTTAGGTTTTACAACTTCTTCCCCTCTAAAAAAAATTTCGTCCTCGAAAATTGAAATGAACCGGAATGAAAACGAAATGAGAACGAAACGAAAACATACCGAACTAGACAAAGAAATGAGGATAACTAGCTCGCATAGACTCTTCGGTCTCCCAGGTAGCCTCACGCTCTGGGTGATTCTTCCAAAGAATCTTCACAAAAGGAATAACTTTGTTTCTCATGACTCTCTCTTGCCGATCCAGAATGGATTCAGGTTCCTCGGACAAAGACATATCAGGCTGAATCTGATCAAAAGGATAAGATGCGACATGCAATGGATGATAATGGTATCCCCTCAAAAGAGATACATGAAAGACATCGTGAACGTGCGATAACTGCGGAGGAAGCGCCAGACGATACGAAACCTCTCCAATACGTTCCAAAATCTCAAACGGACC
>BQNB010134790.1:0-12231 GCA_026074375.1 Tanacetum coccineum | reverse complement strand
TGCGACGGTAGGCGAACGTTCCATAAGGATACGTGAATGTGGTCTTTTCTTGATCATGAGGGTCGATGGGAATTTGAAAATAACCTGAGAAACCATCGAGAAAACAATAGTACTCGTCTCCCGCTAGTCTCTCAAGCATTTGGTCCATAAATGGTAGTGGAAAGTTGTCTTTACTATAACACCCCGTGTTTTAGGGTCATTAACGTTGTCAATAAATTCACTATTTATTTTCAGTATTGTACGCGGTTGCTTTTAATTCCAAGTATTAAGTTAAATCGCGTAAGCTAAAAATGGTCATTCAACGTAAACGGGCACCAAACGAATTAAAGTTTACGTCAAACAAGCATTATATTATTTTTGTGAAAGTAATAATCTACTTTTTATATTTTATTTTTATTGGTTACGTAAAACGTTTACGTTTCGCGATAAAATACATTTAGGCATACCCGGAACCACCAAAACTTTTCTACGCTTCAACAAATACCCACAATTATACCCAATACCCAAAATTTACTAAATATCATCACATATATACATATATAACCGGATTCATAGTGATGGATACAAAGAAATATCTAAATTCAAAACACATTTCCTAGAAATCATGAGATAATGTCTCTTTTAGGGAACCAAAGACCCTTCTCTTACAAGTCTTGACCAAGACTTTCCTTAAGACCCTCCTTATGTCTATTTGACTAGTCAAGGAAGTATAAAAGGCCTTAGCTAGAGATAGAACACACACACTCTCATTTTCTTAGTGAAAAATCAACATACTTCTCCCTTTTTGCTCTTAAAACCCACGGCCAAACTCAAACCATACAAACAAACCATACAAAATTTATTTACAACATTTAGAAACATTCCTACAACATATCTAAGGTATCCCAAGGTGATTAAAAGGTTTGGTTTAAGGTTTACAAGTGTTTAAGCAAGGAAGGTTCCATATTAGGGTTTCATTTGGTTTAGGGTTTTCAAGTGTTGTAATCTTGGGTTAAGTAGCTAAACAAGGGTTTAGCTCATATTCTCCATCATCATACTTCATATCAAGGTTATCTAGAAACCCTACATCCTTCATATTCATGATTTTATATGTTTATAACTTCTATATAGTAAATCACCATTTAGGGTTTTTATTAACTTGTAAAATGAATCTTTACACTTGTTTATGATTTGGTAAACTTTTATATATGTCACATGAATGTTGGTATCATGTTATAATGGGAATATAAGTATTGTACAAGTGTGGATTATGTATGAAATGTATATATGGACAAGTTAACTAAAAAGTATGCTTACGGAAGTTTATGAATAAATAAGTATGTACACACTTGGATCTTGTGATTTTTGGAAAATTTATGGACTAATCATGGACTAGGGACCCTAAGGATGTAAGACATGTGATAATAAGCATGGTAATGGACTTGTAACAAAGTGGTTAAGCTAGAAAGTTACGAAAACAAGTTTTAACATATTTTTATCAAGAATTTCATTAGGGTCTGTTTGAATTCGATTTTTAAGGTATACATTTTATATTTTTATAAAATACTACGTCTCATGACGATTCCAAAAAGGTAAGAAACTCGAAAAACGGATTAATAACGAAAAAGATACGATAAAAACACGATTTACGTTAATACCGGTTTTATAAAATAAACTTTATAAAAGCAAGTTATAAAATACTTCTAAAACAGAAAGTTTAGTATTTTTCACAGATTGTACATACTTTTAGGATTTCAAAATGATAAGAATCGTAATTTTTCAATTAATAACGAAAGAGTTATGAATTTCGCAAGTTTACGATAATTAACACTTTTATAAAATAAATTTTATAAAAAGTTACTGTTCATGACAGAAACATTTATATTTGTAAACCTCATAAATAAATAGAACTTTTAATAACGAAGACGTGCTCGAAAGAATCGCTAAAAACGGAGCTATAACGAATAAGATACGACGTTTTCGGGTTTACGACGAGTAATTTTATAAAAATAATTTTATAAAACCCATGAACAGTAAAAAGTTACTGTTCATCAGAGAGCTCAAAATATGAAAATGTAAAATTTTGATATATCTTTCAAATAAGAAAACGTGGGCGCAAGAAACATGCAAATCGGGCTTGAAACGTGAAAGTTACGCCATTTTTACTAAGGAAATACTTATAAGCATTTTAACTTTATGACCATTATCTCTCAAATACAATTAGATGGTGATGTATCTATATAGAATTATATATGCTATTAGTACTTAGTGCTTATACGACCTATATTCAATTAGGTTGCTTTCGGACTCGTCCGTGACGTGTTTTACCTATTCGATATTCATTTTCCGTTCACTTCGTAAGGTGAGTTCATAGCCCCATGTTTTACTGGTTTTAAATATATTTTGGGGTGAGAACATGCTTTGTTTTACAATTGGACGCAAGTAACTTTGAAATACTCCTTGTTTTGGATATTTTATACCATGCAATACACACTCTAAACAATTACGGTCCTACACTCATACATTTTTACAAACCTATGAATTCACCAACTTTATGTTGACCGTTTTAAGCATGTTTTTCTCAGGATTTCAAGGTACATGGATTCATTGGCGGTCTATGTTTTTGGAATCATGGCTATAAAGATTCATGAGCATTTTATTTTAGGGATATTATTCAGGAAGTAAAATCTTCACATTTTTAAGGATGAACAAGTTAAAGCAGTGTGCTTTTGTATCATGTATTTTATTAAATCCAATGTATTATTTTCAAACGACACAATTAGAGGTCATTCTTATATCTTGTGCAATGTTATTATGAAGTGACACACCCTGGATATCTATATTCTGCTACGACCCATTTTTAAGGGTGTTACATTTACAGGTGGCTTCATTTAACTTTCGGTAGTCAATGCATACCCGTCATCCCGTAACCAATCGAGTAGGAATTAACTCGTTTTCATCATTTTTAACAACGGTAAAGCCACCCTTTTTTGGTACACAATGTACGGGGCTCACCCAAGGACTATCCGAGATCGGGTAAATTAATCCGGCATCAAGAAGTTTTTCAACCTCCTTTTGATGACATCGTGGATTTTCATATTCACCCGTCTTTGATGTTGGACCGCCGATTTGTAGTCCTCTTCCATAAGAATCTTGTGAGTAAAAAATTCCGGGTTAATACCCTTAATGTCGGATAGTTTCCATGCGATGGCTCGCTTGTGTGACTTCAAAACCATTAGCAATTATGACGGGCGACTTGTCGTCACCCTCCAAAAATGCGTACTCAAGATGAGGAGGTAAGTCCTTGAGTTCGACCTCGGGAGGTTCATCAATTGAAGATTTATCATTTTTAGCTTCACAAACTTTAAGTTCTTTTTGAATTTCAGGCAAATACATTCCTTGAGTGGGAGGGGTTAATGATGGATCATCATTGAGAAATGCTTCAAGAAGAAGAATGTCCCCCTCTGAGTCGTAATAAGAGTGATCAACTTCCGATGAAGTTGGATCATCTTCAATAACGAGGAAAGCGTCGACTTCCTCGAGAAGAAAATCACTATCCACGAAGGGAGTGAGGGTCGGAGAAGAAGTAGAAATGATCGGGTCATAATAAGGAGTTGGATTGCCACTCGCGATCACATCAGAGAAACCGAGAACTTCTTGAGAATAATCCTCACAAGCCATATCAATGACGTCGATTCGGTTAACCTAATAATCATCATAATTAGAGGAGTATCTCGAAGTTTGATCAAGATTGAATGTTACGGCTTCTTTTCCAACACGAAGAGTTAATTCTACTTTGTAAACATCAATCAAGGCACGTCCGGTCTTTAAGAAGGATCTCCTGAGAATTAGAGGAACTTGGGGATCGGCATTAAAGTCTACGACTACAAAGTCGGCCGGGAATTGGAACTCCCCCACTTTTACGTAGACATCTTCGGCGATACCGATCGGACGAGAAATTGACCGGTCCGCAAGTTCGAGAGTCATCCAAGTAGGATTAAGTTTTGAAAGAGAATGTTTTTTCCACACGGATAATGGCATGATATTAATGCTAGCGCCAAGATCGGTCAAGGCTAAGCACTCATCCATTCCGGGAAAATCACACGGTATGAGAAATTTGCCGGGTTCTCTAAGTTTTTTGGGTAACTTTTTGAGGAGAACCGTTGAGCAATGCTCATTCAACGGAGTTCTTGCCAATTCAAACAGTTTTTCTTTGTTACTAATTAAACTCGTAAGTGTTGAAGCAAATTTAGGCATGAGAATTAAAGCATCTGCGAAGCTAATGTCGAAATGCAAATCTTGAAAGATTTGGTAAAATTTCTCAATTTGATTGTTAGCTTTTTGGCGGATCTTTTGGTCATTAAGTCTAGACGGATATGGAATTGATGGTTTCGGGTTAGGCTTCGGAGCACTAACGGGAGCAACAACGGGCTCAGAATTTGGTACATAAGTTTGAACTTGGACAACCGGAGGTTGGTCGTCTTCGGTACTTCCGTTATTAGTAGGAGGCACCGTGTCCTTTGTAACCTCGGTTTCATGTTCCACCACCTTAGGAAGAGAAGAAGGCGGAGGTGGAACTTGAGTCCCATTGTAAGAAATGCCACTTCGGGTAGTGATTGCTTTCAAGTCACTTTTTGGGTTAGCAACGGTGTTGCTAGGAAGAGAACCCGAGCCCGAAGTAGAGGCGGTATTGGTATTCATGAACTTGGTAAGCAAGTCCGTTAAATTGGTCATTTGATTTTGCATGTTTTGGGTTTGGTTTTGCATATTTCTCATAACCGCATCATTAGCTTTGATGTAGTTTTGAAAATCCTCCTTTGACACACCTTGTGTTTGAGGAGCCGGAGCTTGGTAAGCCGGAGGTTGATTAATCGGGGGTCGATAAATTCGGGGGTCGATAAATTAGAGCTTGATTAACCGGGGGTTGGTAGATTGGTCCTTGGTTGTAATTATTCCCCCGGTTTTGGTTGTAACGGTTTTGATTATTTCCTTGGTTTTGTTGAACGGGAGGAAAACCGGGAGGTCGAATTTGATTAGCAATCGGGGGTCGGTAACCGGTATTTCCTTGATTGAAATTAGCTACGGCGGCTTGAGAGACGTATTCTTGAATATTGTCACGATAAACGTTGCCATCGGTGGCGGGACAATTTCGGTAAGAATGAGCACCACCGCAAGTTACACAATTTTCCTCGACCGCTTTTACGGTAGCGGGAGCTTAGGATTGGTTTTTCTTATCGAGAAGCAAAGCTTTCACCATATCTTTAAGTTCGGCAACATCGGGAGAAATACCGAGGGTAGAATTGCTCGTACTCACTTTGGCAACAACCGGTTTGTTTCGTGAATTATGAACTTTGGATTTTCTCTCAATGATTCTTAGGAAATCTTGAGTCATTTTATCCAAAAAATTACCACCTGCGGCGGAATTTAACGAATCTTGATCATTAGAGTTCAAAGCATTGTAGAAAGTATCGAGTTGATGTAATTCCAAAAATCCATGATGTGGACATGCCCGAAGAAGATCGTTGAATCGGTCCCATGCCTCGTAAAAAGTTTCATCAAATCGTTGTTGAAATCTCGTTATTTCATTTCGAAGGTTTGTTGTTTTAGAAGGAGGGAAGAATTTGTTGATTAATTTCGAAACAAGATCATCCCATGTAAGAATCGATCGAGGGGGTTCTTTTTCAAGCCAAATCCGGTCGGGCCCCTCGAGGGAAAATGAGAAAAGCATAAGCTTAACCGACGTACTCAGGACGTTCAGGAACTTCATCGTAGAAGTGATCTTGTTGAAATATCGAATGTGAGCATGAGGGTCTTCTTTGTCATGTCCAAAAAATTGTTTATTTTGAACAAGAGTAAGCAAACCATGCTTAAGCTCAAAGTTGTCCGCGATGATCTCGAGAACAACGATGGCATCCTTGTAACCCTTAGTGGGTGCTTCGAGCAATTGCACCATAGTACGATTATCGGCCATCGTAACTACGGGAGGAGCTTGATTATCAATTGGTTCACCAAGATCAAATGGTTCAACAAAAGTCGGTGGGACTTGTTGTTGTTGACGATTAAAATTACGGGATTGAGAACGAGTGCGCTTGCACTAAAATATAAAAAGAAAATTTATACTAATTTTTTTTTTTGGTTTTTTCAACAATGAATTCACAATTTATAACGGACAATGAGATAAGACACTTAAACCTAATAATCAACAAGCTTCATGGTAGCTCTTTAAAAAGAAAAACGCACAAAGGAGCAGAGGAGTATGAAAGCGCGAAGCTATTAAAAACCTTCTCCTTTAGGGTCGTAGTTCGTTGGAAAGACCCTCCTTATAACCCTCTTATAGTTTGTTTAACTTTCAAAGGTGAACTGTACCTCGCAAGTGACACAAAAGGTAAGTTTTTGATCTTTTCTTCGGGAACTTATTATGATAATGTTCCAATTGAGAACATTATTTTGATGATATATTTTTTTTCTTTTTAGGACAATTTTTTAATTTTTTTAATTTTTTTTATCTTATATATATACTAATAAAAGAAAAATATTTTTGTATTTTTTTATGATAAAATAAGCATAATAACTTCACACGGAAGGATCTTCAAAGCACTAATTGTCAAACGCAACGACAATCGTATACAATCCTTCCCGGCAGCGGCGCCAAAAATTGATAGTCTTTTAAAACTATCCCTTTAGATATATATAAATATAAATAATTATAAATATATAATAAGGATAATTATCAAAAATCTCAATGTAGAAAACCGGGAAGTACGCGATTCCCGGGTCGTTTATCCCCAACGAGGAATGCAATGGAAAGTCGAAAGACGGTTTGACATTTGATGCTTGAATGGAACAAAGATTATGATTGGTTTTCTAAATCTTCGGGAAAATTAATTCATTCTAAACTAAAAAACAATTAAAGCAACACACTTTTAAACTAAAAACGAAAACCTGGGATCCTAAAAACACGTCTAATTATCAACTAAGTCATAATTAAACCCTAAAAATGCAAAATTAGTTTCTAAACCTCTAAAATGACAAAAGAAAATTTTCTAAAAAGGAATTATATTTTTTTGACTTTTTAATAATTTTTTATGAATTAAAAACCTATTTAATCTATTTAAAATTCTAGAAAATAACAAATTAATTCCTAAAGATTCCAAAAATGATTTTCTACTTTAGAAAAGTCTAAACTATCATAAAAACTCAGAAAAATATTTTTCACTACTTTTTATAATTAAAAACTATTTTCTAAAATTAATTTAAAAAGCTAAAAATAAAATTTAAAATCTAAAAATGATAAAAATGATTTTAAAGTTTGTAAACCTTAAAATATTAATTCTAAAACTAAAAACTATTTTTTTGTATTTTTCTGATTAATTTAACTATTTTTAAATGACTTTTCAAAATTTTAAATTACGAAAATTAAAGAAAAATAACAAATGACTTTAGAAAAATCTGAAAAATTCTACAAAAGTCCTAAATCTTATAAGGAAGGCAGGAAAAATAAGAGGAACCACACAGCTTAAACAAAAAGCTCTAAAAAGCCCGGAATAAGCTTCGAAGTGCTTATGAGAAAAAAGGGGTGAAAATGTGTTTAAGTATATAGATTGTGCAAAGTCTAACGGAAAAGTCCCAAGGGCGCTAGTGGTAGAGGGTGTGTGTGTTAAAACGTTTGGTGAGTGGGGGTTGAGGTCCCGGGTTCGAGTCCTGCTCACCTGGGACTTCCCCCAACTCCCAAATGTTTTTTTATTGCCATTTTTTTACAACTTTTTAGATAAGCAATAAATAAGAAAAAGCTACTTTTCCAAAAACATTTTTATAGAGCTCACAAAATATGCACAAAATAAGCTTTCAAAGTTGACAGGAAGCTTTTATGACTAAAAGACTAAATGCTAACTATTTTGGCTTTTTCTAAACTAAATAAGCTAATGAAGGGCATATAAGCTAACAACAACTAAAAAGCTATACTTAATAAGCATGAACAAACAAAAATAAGCAAAGAATTTAAGCTAGACTGAGCTAAAAATGACAGAATACTTAAAAAGCTTTAAAACATAAAAAAATTAAGTTAAAAGTGCAAATAAGCTCAAATAAGCTTTACCCTAAGTAAAATAAGCTTAAAGGGACTTAAACTAACCTAATAAGCAATACTAAACCTAAATTAAGCAAATGCAATAGCTTAAAAGCTCAGTAAGTATTAAGCTCTTAAGGTAAAACCCTTGTTAACCAAACAGCCAAAAGGGGACTTTTTGAGCTTAATTTTAAGCTACAAAACAGATCCTCATGGCTTAGCAACTTATAAGCCCTTCAAGCTTATCCAAAAAGCTACTTAAATTAACAATCAGAAAAGAGTTTGAAATTCAAATAAGTCTTTAAAAAGCTTAATGAAAAAGGTGTTTCACACAGACACAACACTTAGACAAATTTTTTGCAATCTTTACAAAACCAAACTTTTGAGCTTAAAAATAAGCTAACAACCAGAACCTTATGACTTTGAAACCCACAAACAGATTAACTTTGGACCTCAGATAACTTATATCAACATTCAAAAACCATTTTGAAATTCACAATAAGCCACAGTAAGCAAATGAAAAAGCAATTTCTCAAAATTTTCAACACTTGGTAACTTTTGACAGATTTGGACAAAGATAAAAACAACAAATGCGGACCTATGGACTTTGTTTCTAGCTTGTTTTAACATACAAAAACATACTTAGAATGCCATTTTTGAAGATCTAATCCTATAAGCTAATGTGAACAACTTTAAATCAACAGATTCAAATGACAAGTTATATAGACTAAGATTTTGAAACTTAACACTTAAAAACTACTAACTACTGGATTTTATGATCAATTTAAGTTAAACTAAAATGACTCAAGTGTCAAAACTCATTTTTGACCCATTTTCACCCATGAAAACAGTTAAACCAAACACCCCTTTAAACATATTTTTACCAATTTTAACTTGATAACTTGATTTTTTATGAACAAACCCTTAAGACCAGATTATAAATAACTTATAACCAACCCAATGAGCAAATTTTAACAACAGTTAAGCACTCAAATAAGCTGGAATAGATTATGCACTTTTATAAGCTAATATGAGACAGATTCTAAGAAAACTTAAACAAATGATTTCTAAACTATGACAAGGCATACATAAGCATTAAATAACATTAATAAGCATAAACAAGCAAATAAAAACAGGCAATAAGAAACAATAAGCAGTAAAACAGTAAATAAGCCAAAATATGGAAAATGAGAACTTACAAGACCCTTGCTCAAAACAGGGTATACAAATGCTCTTAGAGCTTATCTACAAGCTCTAGCTTGTCAAAGACAAGCTAGTGAAACCCATAAGCCCATCCAGGTTTGGCTTATCATCTATTTGAGCATTCTTTTTTTTGTATTTTTAGGATTTTTATGAATAAAACAGTATTTAAAAGCTTTAAAACAGTAACAATGGCAAAGATTAAGAAGCTAAAAGCTTAGTGAAGCTCTTAGGTTAGATCAATAAGCTGCATCATAGCTTAAAAAAGCTTAACAGTTTATGTAAAGTAATCAACACAGAATCTTAAAAACAATACCTTAAAACTTTTTCATTAATCTTAAAATGTTTACAAAGCTTGGAATTTAAAAAACATTAAGTAAAATAAGCTGAAAATTAACTAGAAAAAAAACTAAGTGCCCAAGGGCTTACAATGAGTCCTATTTATATAAAGACTAAGAAGGTTCTAGGATGTGTGTTTCTTGTGTGAGACATAAGGTAGTTGTGCTTCATGTGTGAGTGCTTCAAGTCTTTCATTTTGGCCATTGAATTTGAGTGGTGCCCAAGCTCTTTGATCTTAACCCTTTAATCTTTGTCATTTACCCTTGACGAATGGGGGATTATGGGATTGCCAAGGTGGCGTTTAGCCATTTGTGGAGTGGGGTAGAGGGGGAGGGTGATGTTTAGGTATGGGTCGACAAGGTGGAGAAGATGGGGGAATAGTACCTGAATCATTTGGCGGGTAGTGAAAAATTGTTTGAACTTTGGCAAAATCAGTCCCTGAGTTTGGTGTTTGTTTGCATCGTTAGTCCTTAAAGGACTAATGGCATAAAGGGGTTGGGGGTTAAAAGGCTAACGGCTTGTTATAAGGGGGTTATGGGTTATTATTTGGGCTTGTGTATTGGGCCGGGTGTTATAAAAGGGAACTTGGGCTTTTTATAAGTCTTTAAGGCTTATTAAGTCTTCATAATGTTTAAATGGGCTGACCCGGCCCATTAGATGGGTACGGGTTGGCCCATTTAACATTTCTTCGATATCGGCTCCGCCTTTGACTTTGACTTTGTCGGGGTTGACTTTGGTTGACTTTGACTTTTTGACTTTTGGCTTTGATTTGACTTTTCTTTCACGCTCTTTCCGTTCTCGTGCTCGGTTTTGTCGTTTTGGCTTCGTTTTTGTCCTTTTCTTAGATATCCGTTACCTGCACAATACAAATGCAAAACATACAAATACAATGTATTTTTGGTACGTTTTTGGTCATTTAAGCACGTTTTTAATGGTTAAAGGTATGTGTAATTAAACACATACCAGCGTTGGTCATTTGTTAAACACGCTAATACATTTTACTTTATCTCTCTATAAGTGATCATCCACCTCTCTTTCTGTCTCTAGGTTTTCCTTAGATTCTCATATAGACTCTTGATTTGTGATATCATCAATTGGTATCAGTCGCCATGGGGTGATTGTGTGAGGTTGTGTGCGTTTTTACATCATCTACATATGCTTTTTCTAGCTTTTTTATTGGTTCGTATGTGTCTTTTTTAAACATAATTTTTTTGTTAAAAAACTTAAAGTTCGTATTTTTATGACGTATCTTGCCTAGATATAGTTAGTTGTATAATAGGTTTGGTGAAAAAACGTTAAAAAGTGTGGGTTTTAGGTGATTTGAAAGTTGATTTTCTAGAAAAGTTTAAAGATTGCTGTTAGGAATATGAAAAGTATCGGTCACTTCAATATAGATAGTCATAGCTCGTAGATTAATCAAATGTAATGTTAGTAAGCTAACCGGGTTAAAGACACATAGAAAGCCCATTACTTAAGCCTATGGCCGGTTATTTCTTGATGTATAAATACCCTCTCCACAAATGGAGAGGGTGTTGGTTGGTTTATTTGTCAAACATAATCTAATCTTTCTTTCTTTGTTACTTTCTCTTACTAGAACCATCCTCCCATCTACTTTCTCTCTCTAGATTTCTATATTATTCTTTGGTGTTATAGATTACTAGTATTCTATAATTGGTATCAAGAGCCATGGCGTGATTGGTTTAGTTTTGTGTTTGTTTTGTTTGTTTCTTTTTTGTTATCAAACCGTACCATTTTTTTCTTATTTTTTCTTGTATTCGAAGCTTTTTTTTGTACACTAAAGGATCATTTACCTTGGTAAATATGGTATAGTATCTTTAGGATATAGGTGTACAAGCTTAGATTAAAAAAAACCATCTTTGTGCATTTTTGTGTTCGAAAAAGCTTTAGAAATTACAATTCTTGCTTTCAAAGATTTTGGCTTAAAATCCATAAAGTTTGCATTTTTAAGGTACCTATAGGCTTAGTAATACTAGTTGTACAAGAAATTTTGGGTAAAAACGAACAAAAGTGAGTCTTTTTGTGTTTTGAAAAATATGAGTTTCGTTTTGTTGAAGGCGAGTTAATAATTCTTTGGTGAAGGCGAATTAGCAGTTGTTTGTTGAAAGCGATTTAGCAATTACAGGTAAAGGCGATTTAACAAGTTTCTTTGCAAGGCGATTTATCAAGTTTCTTTGCAAGGCGAATTATCAAGTAGCAGTGAAAGGCGAATTAGCAAATTTTCTTTTAAGGCGATTTATCAATCTCTTAGTACAAGGCGATTTATCAACTGTTTTTTACAAGGCGATTTATCAAGTTCTTAGTACAAGGCGATTTATCAACTGTTCTTTGCAAGGCAATTTAACAAGTTCTGAGTGCATGATTTATCAACTGTTCTTTGCAAGGCGATTTATCAAGCACTTTGTACAAGGCGAATTAATAATCTTTCATTGCAAGGCGATTTGAAGGTTCTCGAATTCACACAAACATGTATAGATCTAAAGAGATCTAGAGAGAGAAAGTTAGAGAGAGAGAATAGTTGAGAGAGAAGTAAGAAAAACACACTAAATAGTGTGTGTAAAGTGAAATAGATGCTTACCTCTTCCAAAGTTGGAAGAGGTATTTATAGTTCTTACAATACACCGAGTATT
>BQNB010134789.1:0-18260 GCA_026074375.1 Tanacetum coccineum | reverse complement strand
GCATTTTAAGTCCGTTTTTGGTTATTTTAGCTCGTTTTTAAAGGTAAAAGGTATGTGTAATTAAACACATACCAACATGCTACGAGCGTGTGTGATGGACTTCAGAAAGGGATGGGACAGACATCTACCATTGATAGAGTTCTCCTACAACAACAACTATCATACGAGTATTAAAGCTGCACCTTTTGACGCGTTGTATGGTCGCAAATGCCGTTCACCTATCTGTTGGGCTGAGGTGGGAGACGCTCAGCTTACTGGCCCAGAAATTGTTCATGAAACAACAGAGAAGATCATCCAAATCAAGCATCGTGTACAAGCTTCACGTGATCGACAAAGGAGCTACACTTATAAGAGACGTAAGCCATTGGAGTTTCAAGTTGGGGATAAGGTTATGTTAAAAGTATCGTCCTGGAAAGGAGTGATACGTTTCGGCAAACGTGAAAAACCGAACCCTCGTTATATTGGACCTTTTAAGATTCTCGCCAAAGTTGGAACGATTGCATATCGACTTGAGTTACCTGAGAAACTGAGCCGTGTTCAAAGTACTTTTCACGTCTCAAACCTTAAGAAGTGCTTATCCGACGAACCACTCGCTATTCCGTTGGACGAAATCCACGTCGACGACAAGCTCAATTTCATTGAAGAACCGATTGAAATTATAGACCTCGAAGTTAAACATTTGAGGCAAAGTCGCATTCCAATCGTGAAGGTCCATTGGAATTCAAGAAGAGGTCCCGAGTATACTTGGGAGCGCAAAGACCAAATGCAGAAAAAGTACCCTCATCTATTCGCTAACCATGAATCCGCGTCTCATGCTACGTCTTAAGCTTTGAGGATAAAGCTTCATTAACGGGGAAAGGATGTGACACCTCTAGAATTTCAGTTCAATAAATTAGCCGTTTTCGTTTAGTAACTTGAATTTTCGAGGTTTCGTTTAATATTTACATGTAACCGGGAAGTATTCCCACTCTTATCTGAGAATCATCTCCTGGAGCGAATCGAGATGCATAACGTTGTAGTATTTTGGCAATAACTGCGTTTTTACATTTTATGGCAATATATAAAATTTCATAATTTTTGGTGATACCGTTATTCGTTTCGTTACTTGCGTAAATTGTGGTTTACTTATAACATGAGCTTTTGCATGCAAGACTTGGAAATTAAATCAAATGTGAAGCACTAGCCAAATAAAATGAATAAAATTCACTTTGGTCCCCTCCCCATGTATGCATACTTCAAAACCAACATCACATGCACCCTTGGTGAACAAGTTTGAATTCAAATCAAATAAAAACAAGCCTTAATCACATGTTTTGTGCCAACTTGAATTTGATTGGAGGATCAAATTGGTCCCCCTCCCCCTCCTTGTCTCTTGTCTACGGCACACACACAAACACACACACATACACTTTTAGTGTGTGAAGTAAACTTGTGTTATATAAATTTTGTTGCTTCAATTATTTCTTTCATAACACACACACACACACTTGTATTTTTAGCTTTCCTTTTCTCTTTTGCTCTCCCTCTTCTCTTAAAACCCACGGCCAAACCACCCTTTATAGGGTTTCTATTTTCTTTGATTCTTTTCAAGATCCAAGTGTTCTAAGTTCATTTGCAAGGGTTTCTAAGGTAGATCCAAGTATTGGTTGGTTGGTTGATTTTCAAGAATTTCTCAAGATTATAAAATTAGGGTTTCTAATTTTATAAGTGGGTTTTATAGATCTAGTCATTTTGGGAATAGATCTTGTGATTTTCTACTTGTTTTTTCATTCTTGTAAGTATTTCTTGGTTATCTCTTGCTTAATTTCTTTTATTCTTATGAATATTGTTCAAGTTTAAGAATCCAAGTGTTTGTGTTACTTTTCTAAAAAGAAATGACAAAATATCTTGACAACGTTTATAAAAATGGAAGTATTATGTTTATTGTTTTATAAGTTATGGTGAGATGAGTTGAAAAGTGTGTTGCAATAATAGAAATGAAGGGATTAGGTTAGATTAAGTGTGGTTTTGTTGGTTGGTTTGGTAGTGATCGGGATTAGGCTAGAATAAGCACTATTGTGGCGTTTGGATGGATTTTTGGGAGTATTTATGAAAAGACATGTTGCTGATCCGGATTAGTTTTGAGGTTTTGAGTGACCTAAGAATGTCTTCATTAGGCGTAAAAGTAGTTTTTGAAGAGCTTGTTTCGAATAGATAGTTTTTCACATATCGCACTTTAAAATCGGACTTAAAACGGCCAAGTTATAGCCAAATGAAACTTGAAACATTTTTCGGCAAAACCAAATGAATAGTGTGCTGATGTGAATAGTAAAAGGGGTTTTCGGACACTTTCGGACATTTTTGGACTTTCTAAACTCTAGCGAAACATATAGTAACACATATATATAGATTAGCATCATTTGAAGACGTCATTAACATATTTTAGGAAAAGCGATAAAGTTACTAAAAATAGTAAGTTTGGTAAAACTTAGCGGATCGGACTTGGAAGTTTAGCGATTATGGTTAGTTAGCGCATTTTGAAAATATGGAAACTTAACAAATATAGGGGACGGTATTAACGTCTTGAAACTAAAAACTTTCCTAAAATAGAAACTTTCTAAAAGTAGTAATTTTTGGATAAACGCCAAGACTTGACGAAAAAAAAATTTTTATTTTTATATTTAGTTCATACTTTATTTATAACAATCTTAAGCACAAAAACACATAATGTGTTGTCTTTTCTCTTCCTGAAAGCTGTGGTATTTACAAGTTTCTCGGTTATCTTTCGTTTACCTAAGACGCGTTCATATTATTTAGGTCCGCGATGTAGGACCATCGTCTTTTTTTCTTCATCGTTGAGATTATCGATTCACAACACTTGCTTAAGGTGAGTCATATTGCACCTACGTTTTTATGATTTACGAATGCTTTTCTTTGGTGTGAGAAAACATTGTTTGCTTTTAAAATTGGACAACAAGTTCTTAACGTAAGTTTTATCAGCGTTTATGTGTTGCCTATGTTGCTACAAACCACTATTGCCCAAACTATCATGAACCATTAGTCACCTATGGCCAATTAGTTTGGTTAACGTGAGCGTGAATGCATAATAGATATATTGATAATTTTCCCTAATCTGCTTTAAGTTTTACTTAACGATAAACAAAACGTGATAATTGTCATGTCGATGTGCAGTTATGTGGTGGTCTTTGGTTATGAGGACACCAGTTAAAGGAGCCTGGATACTATGTGGCATGCTATGTTATTTGCCTAGTTGTTATTAGCATCGGTGTATGAAGCTTAGCCTACTGTTACTATACTTTTATGTGATGTTGTCATCTGTGTTTGTTACGCATGCGTTTTGAAATCTTGTGGTCCACTCTTGTACTAATTTAAAACCTATGATTCTCCAACATCTTGTTGACGTTTTAAACTTGTTTTCTCAGGTGCTTAGCTTGGTTGAGTCCTTGTGTTAATGGTAGGTCTTCCATGTGCAATGTGACTTCGCCAATTTCAAGACTTATCTATTTATATACTCGTTGTCATTATCAAATTTTATTATGCTTCCGCTACATTTAACTTTCATATGATCGGTTGTAAAACTTAAATTAAATTTTCTTTTATGCAACGAGTACACTTTTTCAAACGTCCATGATTAGTGGTCGTTCTTTATTTCTTTGTGTTCGGATTGTTATGACGTCACGCCCTTGGACATGTATTCCATCCAGGCCCCGTCTAGGGGTGTGACACTCCTCGAGTCGTTCTTAATCTCATGATCAACCACAAGTTGACCCGGTTGACCTGGTTGACAACTTTGAGCTCGATCCCGTTGAGTATTGCAACCAACTTCCACCTATTCTCGGAGGAGCGTCAAAGGAATTCAAGCAAACAAAATGAATGTTCAAGTGTCTTGGTCATTTCCTCTCCAACTTTGGCAAAAAGAGGAAGAAGTAAGGTGTTATAGGCCGGTGAAAATGTTTGAAACTTGTGTTTGGTAGAAACACTTTGATGCTTCCTTCGTTTAAACTATATTTGTTTTATGGTTGTAGATTTTGAATATTTAGATCTATGCTTCTAATTTTGGATATCTATGTGCATAGGAAACTTATTTGACTTGTTATGATATTTTATTGTTATCTCAAGTAAGATTAATGAGCGTTTAGTTTGACTAGTAATTATAGGATCATGCTCCTTTTGCTACACTAATAGACTCTTGCCTTATTTAGGAATGCCTATAAAACACTTTTAGGATAGAAGAATAAACACTAGAAGCTTTTTGCCACTTTTTGGAATTTGATTTTTGATGCAGAAGGCCAGTACCTTCTGCAGCAAAGGGCGGAACCCTTTGCCAAAGGGTACCGAATATGCTGGATCCACAATAGGCATTTGGATGTTTTAGGGTGTTAACTTTTTTACTTTACACCTCATTTTGGTAATTTAAACATGTGTGAAGGCTCCCCAATAGTTAGCTTTGACTTATTTAGCATTTAAATCTCCTTAATGATTGTTTTTAGAGACAATTTGTTGGTTTATACATTTAATGTTTTGCATACAAATATCCTATATATCCCATCACCTTGTGCTTGCTTAACCATCTCAAAAATCTCAACCGTAATCTCTCTTTAATCCACTTTCAAAATGGCCTAAAGTGCTTCATCCTCCATAAGAAACCCACCAATAAAGGTTGCTCAAACTAGCATTATTGACATCTCCTCTAATGAATTATCACCACTTCAAGAACCTTCAAACAACCACATTACCACTCATCCTACAACACTTACTACAACACTCGCCTTATCCCTTACTTCACCAAATTCCAATCAAATACTTGCTCTATAACCAAATAAACCTTCACCCTTAGCACCTCGACAACTTATTTTCACCACTCCACCAACCTCAACACACCCATACTTAAACACGCTTGAAGACTTGCCTCCAAGTTGTGCTAATCCACCACCGCTTCCCACTCTCGAACAAATCACTAGCCAACTTCTCCATTGAATTACTTGTGTTTATCAAAAAATGCTTTTAAGCTATCATACCAAGGCCTTAGAGTTGCTTAAGACCATACAATAAGCCTTTTTAAGTTTATAAACTTAATTTGGTTTTGTAAAATCAATGAACCCGGAGGTGGAGCAAATAAACCTATTCATTTTATAACGGTTTAGAAAAGCATTTTTTTATCCATTTGGTATAATTTAAAATCATTTGCTCATAGTAATAGCAAGAGTATTTTAAATTGACTCTAACCTAGATCGATGCGTTATGTTTCATCATAATCTATACTTCTTGTTGATATTCCTTGTGCACTTAATCTAGCCTTGTTTCTAGACATTATACCATTTTCATCTAATTTATTTCTAAAGACCCATTTTGTTCCTATGACAGATTGACTCATGGGTAGAGGGACTAAATCCCAAACATCATTAGCTACAAATTGATTTAGTTCTTTTTGCATAGCTACAACCCAACTTTCATCCTTTAATGCCTCATTAACATCTTTGGGTTCTATGGTGGATATAAAACAAAAGAAATTGGGCTTGAGATCTTAAGGTTCTTTGATTAAGATTTCCTATGACTTGATCTAGTGGATGATTCTTGGACTCCTTAATGTTAACGACTTCGTCAACTTCTATCGACTCATCTTCTTCATTATTATTATTTACTACTTTAGTATTATTTCTAATAGCTTCTTCTTCACCAACATCATCATCAACCAATGGTGATAATTTGGTAGGAGGAGGGCTTTCATCGAATGTCATATTGAGTGATTCTTCAACTTTCATTGTATGTTTATTTAACACTATATATGCTTTACTATTTTAAGAATATCCTAGAAAAACACCTTCGTATGACTTCGGGTCAAACTTGGTTAGATAGTCTTTAGTATTTAAAACGAAGTACTTGCTTCCAAATACTTTGAAATATTCTAAAGATGGTTTCCTACCTCTAAATATTTCATAAGGGGTTTTTCCTAGTATTAGTCGAATTAATATTCTATTTAGTATATAAGTCGACGTATCAACGGCATTGCACCAAAACTTTTGTGGAATGGATTGTTCGTTAAGCATAGTCCTACACATCTCTTGTAAGGTTCTATTCTTTCTTTCAACTACCCCATTTGATTGCGGAGTACGTGGAGCCGATAAGTTATGAGTAATGCCTTGTGCATCACAATAAGCTCCGAATTGTACTTCATTATCAAATTCTCGACCATGATCCATTCTAATAGCTACTATAGAACTACCTAGTTGGTTTTGAATTTTCCTACTTAATATTTCAAATTTCTCAAAAGCTTCATTTTTAGTTTTTAGAAATCTAGTCCATGTATACCTAGAATAATCATCTACTACTACTAAAGTGTATAAATTACCTCCATAGCTTTTAATTGCCGACGGACCAAATAAGTTCATATGTAATAATTCTAAACATCTTTTAGTGGAAACCCTATTTTTAGCTTTATGACTTGCATGAGCTTGCTTCCCTATTTTGCAAGCATCACAAAAATATTTATCATATTTTAGCTTAGGTAAGTTTCTAACTAATTCTTTAGATGACAAAGATTGAACTAAACGCATGTTTGTGTGACCTATTCTTCTTTGACTAGGTAGAGTTATTCACTACTCGGCGTGACAACTATTTGTCTTGAGACTTATTTTATATTTCATTACGTATAATACCATTTTTCTAATTCAGTGTCTTATGATTCCATTTTAATTATTTCACTACATTCTTCTGTGAATAAGACTCTACACATATTGTCACAAATTTGACTGACACTGAGTAAGTTAAATGCTAAGTTATCTACGTGTTCTACATTAGATATAGTGAGAGAGTCATTTGAGATCGTACCTTTGCCTATGATCTTTCCTTTTAAGTTACTTCTAAAGACAACATTACCTTCATTGGATGCTTTGTAGGTAGAGAATAAATTTTTGTTACCGGTCATAGGTATGGAGCAACACAATCTTTGGATCATTCACCGGTTCCAAGCATGTTCTCAAGCATACCTATTTCAACAAAAACAAATTCAAGTGTTTGGTCCCCAATATCTCATGGGTCCGAAAATGTTAGTGTTGTACATGGTCTTCCTGCTGATATATATTCACATGTGAATCATCACAGAGTTGCTAAAGATTTATGGGAAAGAGTTCAATTACTGATGCAATGTACATCTTTGACAAAGCAAGAAAGAGAGTGTAAGCTGTTGATGCATTTGATAAGTTTACTCACATCAAGAGGGGAACACTTCATACGTATTACTTGCGATTTACTCAACTAATCAATGATATGAACATCTACAAGATGAAAATGGTGCAATTTCTAGTCAATACCAAGTTCTTAAACAGTCTTCCACCTGAATAGAGTAAGTTTGTAACTGATGTCAAGCTAGTTAAAGATTTGAATACCTCCAACTTCGATCAAATTCATGCTTATCTTGAACAACATGAACTCCATGCAAATGAAGTCCATATTATGCGTGAACGCAATCAAGATCCACTTGCATTCGTTGCAAATCAGCAGATGACACCACCTCACTTCAACACTTATCAGTCTTCTTACAACAATCCTCAACTTCAACAACAGTTTTTACCATCACAACAAGTTTCACCATTACAACTTGCATCGATTCAACCCAAGCAACATTACTCATCTCATTATCCCATCACAAGCTCAATTCAATCATTCATCCATTCCACCATCACATACTTTTCAGTCTCAAATGAATCATCAAACCTCAACTAATTCCACAAGGTGCTTATCAATTACACCTCAAACACCTATACAACTATGACTGAATCACCATTTGGATACTCAGGTTTATGCTGTTTTCCTAGTATATTTTCATTTCTTGGAATGATCCGAATTGCTTGTCTCAATAAAGCAATGGCTTTTCTAATGGCTGTAGCTTCTTCAAGTGTTCCTTAACTACTCAATAATCAGCTCAGAACTTCTCTAATCCAAGAAACCAAGCCACTATTCAAGATGGCATGGTTACCATGCAACAAGTTTAGGGTTAGACAAGGGCAAAAATTATTCTGGTACAACATAAAATGGCAACACTACTAGTTCAAGAAATACAACATGTGAATACAATATAGAGTTTTTAAATGCTACAACTGCAGGTGAAGGACATATGCAAGGCAAAATGCACTCAGCAAAGCGACCAAGAAATCATCATGAAAATGTAAGAGAAAATCAATGCTAAGCAGAAGCCAGGGTGAAGCTGTACAAAATTAAAATAAATTTATAAGGAGCAACTCGTTTTCTTTCAGATGCAAGATATTGGCAGATCAAGCTCATACAAATCATACCTCACAAGCTGCTATCTAGAAGAAATCTCATACGTATGATTCAAGACTGTGATGATCTCTCGACTGCACAAGCGGTTCTTATGGCCAACATTTCCAACTATGGTTCTGACATTATCTTAGAGGTACCTAATTTTGAAACCTATCTGAATGATATGGAAATCACTGTGTCAATGCAATGCAGGATTTTGAACAAACACATCAGATTATGGATTTTACAGATAAAGCATAACTAGTGATAGCAATATCATTCCGTCATTCGTCAAATTTTTTGTAAGAACGCACAACAGGCAACATTTAGCTCAAGGATACTAATTTGCAGCACAACAAGATTTCAAATGATTTTATCTGTGATTGAACAAATGTCCGAACAAATGATTAATCATGTGAATCATGTGAAAAGCAATAAGGAACAGAATAATGAATTCAAATAACCGCTGACTTGAGAGAATATAAGAAAAGGTTCAAAACTTTTGAACAACGTCTTAATATTGATTTAAGTTGTCGTGAAAAAATGATTGAAATTCTCAATGGACATCTAAATAGAGAGAAAACAGGCACTCAAATAACAATTGACTCAATCACTTTAGAGCAAAAATCTTTCTCTAACAAATCAAAGAAAAGGAATCTTTATTCAAAACTTTTACAGTTTTCAAAAATGAATCCAAAGAAAAAGAAGATAAATATATGGAAAATGAAATTGATTTGGAAAAGAAGATTAAGAAACTTGATAATATCATTTGTAAAGTGGGTTAATCTATTCAAACAACGCACATGTTAACTAATGCCACAACGTTTTTAATGGATAATACACATAAACCAAGCTCAAGGTATATTCACAATCCTTTTTATCCTAGGAAGCTCAGTGGCTGAACCAACCTTGTATGATGGTGTTGTTATGTCTAATACACATGTTGCTATGCCTGTGATTGATGATGAAGAAACATTGATTTTGGAAGAAGAGAGTCGATCAAAAATGTCTGAAAAAGCAAAAGTTCCTAAAGTTATTGCAAAGAAAATTTCTCACAAACCTATCGATTATAAAAATTTAAATAGCTTAATTGATGATTTTGAAAAACGTTTTTCTCCACAACAAGAATTATCAGCTGAACAAGCTTTTTGGTTTCGTATAGTCAATCCAACCATTGAACCTTCTTACACACAACCTATCATAGTGGATGTTCCTAGTGAACTACCTAAGGTGAGTTTGGTGAATGCAAGCCTTAAAAAGCTTAAATTCCACCGCACCTAGTTTGACTCAGTGGTGAGAAAGAGGAGAACACCTAGTGCTTTTGAAGAAGGTGAATGGGGTTTTGAACATACTAAAACTATTTTTAACAATGAAATTAATTCTATTTTTTAAAATCGTTAAAATACCAACTTCCAATGTGTTTTGATAAAGATCTTCTAAATGAAATAACGGAAGTACAAACAGTTTTTGACCAAATGGAACTTGGCTGTTTCAACCACTTCATTTTGATAAACAATGTTTGGAAGCAGCATTAACCAGTTACTTGGCAGTATTAATGTCTCCTGGCAGCACTAACTTACATAAGCAGTGATAAGATCATTTTAAGCTCAGGTTGTTTAGACCTTATATCTAGGATTTGACAATAACAATGAAAACAATATGCACAGCGGAATTAAATAAAGAACATTGTTATTGAACAAGGTTTTATATTCAAACGTTTCCACCTTGCCCTAATTCTATATCTTGGGGCTACTAACTAACTATTAATCTATACTAACTAACTAAATGTGTATACACACACGTTTTTCTAGACTCTCATTGGGAGAGTTCTATGTTTCTGGATATTCATACCAAACGCCTATGAATCTCTTTATATAGAGAGATTTCAAGGCTTACATAAGAAGATAAGTATAAGACAAATAAATCATTTAAATATTAAATTTGATCTTCTGATATCTTCTATCTTCATAAGGAGATCTTTCATAATCTTTATCCTTTGATATCTTTGACTAAATCTTCAATAATTCTCCACCAGCTTGTAAAATTCCATAATGCTAGATTTAGTCCTTATGTTTCATTCTTTTGTTTATTTTGTCTCATCAAATCAAGAATCCTAACAAGCAGCACTAATAATCATAAGCAACAGCACTAACCTTCAAAGATAAGGCTAGCAGTATTAACTGCCATTGGCAGTATAAACATACAACTGGCAGTACTAATGTATGAAGAACAGTACTAAGTACTCATAAGCAGTACTAAGTATAAAGTTGGCCGTACTAACTTCATAGCCAGCAGTACTAATTTTTCCTTTTAAATCAAGCAGTACTAAAATTTCAACTGCTGTTTCTTTGTCAATTAAAACATGTTGATGCCTGCTAATTCTTCCCTTAACCAAGAACCAAACACATGTAGCATAAACATCAATACCATTAGCAGTAGTGTTAACGAACCCATGATAACTGGCAGTATTAGAATAGACTAGAAGCAGTACTAATCACAAACCAGCAATAGTAACCAAGGACAGCGGTACTAACAATAAACTGTCACTGTGTGTCGTCATTAACAACAGTAGAAACGAGGAAGCGAAGCAGTACAAACATAATAACGACTGTTTAAGGATACTTTTTTTAAGTATCTAGATGACGCCTCTTTTAGCGACACTTTTCTGTCACTAAACTGTTACTAATTCATCATTCTCATCAACTGCTAATGATTCTTTTCATAGAATAAGTTCCAAAGAACTATTGAATTATGTAACCAAGAACCACAATCAGCAACCATCTTGTTGACACGAACCAATCAACAACGATTGTGAACAAACTTTCTGTTATATCGAATTAGGGTTGCTAAAAAACCCTAATTTCAACAGATTCGACATGATAACCAAGACAGAAAATTCGTACCTCTTTTCCTTCATAGATGCAACACCAAAACACCTTTTAGATCCTAGATCATGAGCCCCATAGCTTTGATACCAATTGAGAAATCTAAATAATCTGATAGACTCTAAGATCGTTTAAGCTTGAGATGGGTTAGATCTTATCTAGGATTATAAACATCAAAGATTAACAATAATGCAACGGAATAACAATAAACAATGATGTTTAACAAGGTTTTATTATTCATACATTTCCCTCTTTCCCAAACACAGTCTTGGGGCTACACCAACTAACTATCTAACTATGGTGTATACACACACACACCTTTTACTATTCGACTCTCATCAGTCGACTATGCTATATTTAAAACCTATGTCTATGATCTCTTTATATAGTAGAGTCCATCTAGATTTACAAGGGAAAACATAATTGTATAAGGAAGCTAAATCTTTTAATTCTTTAATAAACTTCATCTTTATCTTCAAAAATCATATATTTTGGAACCTTTTATCTTTTGTAGAATATCATCCACCAGTTTGTAGAATTCCATAATTGTCATTTAAGTCCCTCTTGTTTCCTTTTCATTCATTGTTTTGTCTTATCAACTCAAAATATATTTCCCAACAATAGCCCTCAACTTTTTATCCATCAAGTGGTTGGCAATTCGAATAGCATCTTGTAGTCTTGTGGGTTCTGCTGCAATCACGTTTCCTTGGATATTATCGAGAAGACCTCCAATAAATTTCTCCACCCGATCCTCCTCCTCGGAGACCATTTTGGTACACATCATGGTAAGTTCTTGGACAAATAACATGTTAAGATTTTCCTTGGAACCTTAGAGAAGGGTAAAGTAGCCATGACATTGTTTTTTTTCCCCCCCACTTGACAAATTTCCACAACAACGGTTTTTCACATCCTTTAGTATCTCATTTCTTGGGCAAGAAAAACCATTGTAAACATTTAGTCTCATACACATTTTAGAAATAGTTGAAACAGCTCCATCACCATATAAAGCGTAATGCAACATCAAGTTCTGATCGGTTCTCCTTGTGAGAATTCCACCAGGTTAATAGCACTATCCGAGTAAGAAGAGCAGGTAACCATACTCACAACCACTGTATATCTTTCTGGACAGTTATAAAAGGCTGATGTGAAAAACAACATAATTTCCCCATCTTATCACGCGATTTCCAATCTTATCAACTAAACCCAACTACTCTTTTTTTCCAGTTAAAAACTCAGTGGGTTTGAAAAAAAAAATTTTCATGACAGAATCTTGGTACTACATTCCACGAGCATTAGCAACGAGGCCTATCAGCCCATCTTCAAGATTCCATACGGTTCTCATTACCGTCAACTAATAAGTTAGTCACTGCCTTTCCCATTAGTTAAAATTCTCCATTATCTACTCAATAAGTTATCTAGAAAGATTCATTTGCCCATGTAAAAAAAAAATTACCAATCTCTGCCTACCTCCATTATCATTCCTAATTCCCGAGTCCAATATACTGTGTTTCCCAACTCCGGTTAAACCCCATAAACGAGTATACCACTAGATGCTGCGTCCACAACTTGATTGGTTGAAATCATTTCCCTTCCCTATCCTTCTTCTTCTTTCTTCTCTCTTCTTCAATTAACGCCAGGAGTGGGACAATAAATTGAAAATTAATAAACGGGGGTCATCCCAGAACGAAGTGTTAGTCATTTTTCTACATCACCAATAACGCAAGACAACTCACTTCGGTGATAAATTTTTAAAACGAATACACTATATTAAAGAATAACGATAATTTTAAATACATGCTATAAATAAATAAAATTTACATACACGATTGCCAGAACGAATAAAATACCAATATAAGAGATAAATAGGCGAGAGAATCAAAAACAAGCTTTTCCCATTTCATGAATATAAGCAAAAATACTTTTACAACAAAATCCAACAATAGTAACATGATCCACAATAAATTTCTACTGCTAACATCTAGATATGACCTAACCATACAACAAAAAGCAAAAAAAACAAAAAAACAAATTCTAGTGTCCTATCCATGATCATGGTACTGATTTAAGTTACTCAATCAGTCAAAAAACGACAGCACTGGTCACAAAACCTAACTCGGAAAAAGAATTTTCACATGTCCAACATATGAGTAAAGCTTCCAACCACCTAAGATCGATAACTATCGCCCAAGTAACACTCTATTCTAATACACAATCCCTAAAACGAACCCTAAGACTCAACTCCTCCTGTGCAAAAGTAGTCATAATAAGTTGAAGAAACAAACGTGAAACATCATCCAACAAACGATCCCTCATGGACCATACAAACGTGATATCACCGATGACGATAGCCATAACCTTAGGTTCTCCAACCTCAAATGAATAGTCTTCTGTCCATTTAAAAATCCTCCACGTTCAAGAACATAATGATAGATTGCCCAGCTCTCTCTCCCCTAGCAAATCCGCTGATAGGCCTCCAACCGACACTGACCAGTATTCAATTCCTAGACAAACACTACAATAAACCACCTCCGAATAACAAAGAAACCGCCTCCCCCCCCCCCATAGCAGTACCCCTACCCCTTCCTCAACCAACCTCCATCTAACATGTCAAAACAGCTAAATCCTTTGAATGTACCCGTAACCCCCGTAACCAATGCCAACATACCAACCAATTGCACATCGAATCAGATACGAAATCCTCATCCGTTTGTGATTCACTACAATAATCCTCTAAAGATGACAATGCCTCAATTATATGGTGCCGACAAACATACACAAACCGAAAAAAAGCAACGAAATCTGGGTCACTACATACCTTAACCCGTGTCTCCAGCACTGGTTTGGTAGGGCAAGCACGCACAATATAGACAGCCTCGAAGGTGATCATTCCTGACATCCCAGAAGGTGTCAATCTCAGACATCGATCTCGTAACAAACATCATCCCTCCCCCATCACCAATACCCAACTCCATATCAACCTCAGTCTCTATAAAGGTGTAACATACAACCTCGAAGGAAAGAATCCACGCTCTATGCTAGCCTCATACGTAATATGAATCTTCCAGGAGAAAACCATCTTACGATGTTGGAAAGAGGAGGGGGAAGGATCAACAGCCACCGCTAGGGAGAGGACTAAGCTAATGATCGATCCATTGTAACATTATGTATATGAGTGTGTACAGAATTCAATTCGAGGATCATAACAATCTTTTGGCTTTGAGGTATGGTTCCAGCAGAAATGTAGAAAGAAGAACTGTGCATTGGTCTCTCTGATGAATCTCCTAAATGATCAAAAACTCTGAAATGTAGTCGGTTGGCTACAAAGTAATAAATGGGGGGGGGGGGAGGCATCACACCCCCAACGACCAAAATGCCTTCACAAAATTAACATCGTGATTCTCACCTTGGAAGTGTAAAACGTAAACCAAACCAGAATCTATGGTGAATACTCGTAATCGCTAAGGTGGCTAAGGAGCAAAATATACCAGAATAATTAGCTCAGGAGTCAAAAATAATCTTTGCAATAAGTTCCCTCAATCCTCTTCAAACCAAAAAATATGACTAGGTTTAAGAAATCACAGAAATCGTAAAGCGAATACTAAAAAAAAAGAAAAGAATTTAGTGCGTTGGTCTGAAGAAAGCGATGTAATTACACGGCGACAACTGTCTCCAAAGCTAAAATACAGTGAGCTGGTAAAGTACCACACCCTCTTCCTCGCAAAAGTCATGCACCCTGATCTAAAGCAAGAAGAAGTAAAAAAAAAAAAAAAAAAAAAAAAAAAAAACCCTCCATGGGCCCGTATAAAGACGGAAAGAGTAACAGAAGTAAAGATCATACACTAAAATGAAGAAAAAAATTAAACAAGGGGCTTTACCCTTAGGACGACGCAAACAAAGGTGTGATATAATTTAGGAATTCACTAATCTAAAAAATTACCGACAGAATCTCCCTGGCAACTAATCTACTCTTTTCCTAACACGCGTTCCTGCCCCAAGGAGATTAACCCCAAGGTCGGGCCAATTATAATCCAGGATCAATATGGAACAACCACATTGAGATTTTATTATCAAGTGACGAACAGAAGGCGAAGACTAAATACATGTCCAGGCTTGATTAGGAAATATTCCCCCAGCATGGCCGTCCAACGCGAGCCAAACAGACATCAAAACATAATGTAGAAACCAGATGATGGGTTAGGTTCCAACAAGTGAATGCCCAAAAAGCTTTTAGACAAAACGTGGATCGGGATTAAAAACAGAACTAAAGACAAGGAGACGCGTAATGCTGTAACAGTAGGAAAATACCAAAATGCTCAATAACCCCCACAACCCACATCTAGCACACCCTCATCTACTCCATCACATCAAGTTGATGCACAAAATTAAACAAAATCCGCAAATAGGAAACCAAGCCACACAATCCCTCAAGCTGTGTGAAAGCGACACGAGTCAGATCATACGTCCTCATAAACTACAAGGAGCTCATATGAAATAACATGGAACAATATGTAGAAGTTCTCAACATACCTAGGGAAGAACTCCCCATCCCAGCCGCTTTCCGATCTATTCTTTTTCGGATTTTTACTAAACCACGGCAAGCGAACACTTGGAGTCGCGAAACCACAGAAGTAGAAGGAATAACAGTAGGAATATCACCAAAAAGAATAACCCGAGAGGGCGGTGATCTCACACTCTCATTTGAAGAAACAGAATAAATAGCAATAGTTGAAGCTGCCATGATCTGCACAAGCAAAAATATAAATCTCCTTTATATAAACCATGCAAGGCATAAAGAAACAATGAAATGAATTGCAAGGTAAATATGGCAATATATAATAACCTCAAGTATATATAGGAATCTTATATATATAGCAAGGTTAGACAACACGTAAGCACAGATAGAGGCACATAGGATCACATACTGGTTATAGACCAGACCTAGTATAACTACCAGGTTCTCTATAACCTTGGCTCTGATTACCAATCTATCACACCCCCAGACGGGGACTGGATGGAATACGTGTCCGAGGGCGTGACGTCATAACAATCCAAACATAAAGCAATAAAGAACGGCCACTAAACATTGACGCTTGAAAAAAAAGTTGTACTCATTGCATAAAGAAAATTTATTTATGTTTTACAACCGATCATAGGAAAGTTAAATGTACCGAAATCATAACAAAGTTTGATAATGACAACGAGTATATAAATAGATAAGTCTTGAAATCGCAATAGTCATAGCACAATAACTCCATTTAAGCATCAAGAATCAAGCCGAATCTAAGCCCTGAGAAAACATGTTTTTTAAAAAAAACGTTCAACATAATGTTGGTGAATTCATAGGTTTAAGTTAGTACAAGAGTGGACCACAAGATTTCAAAACGTATGCGACTACTATAACAGATACAGCATCACATAAAAAGTATTTACTGATGCGCTAAGCTCATGACACCGATGCTAATAACAACAGGGCATATCATATCATGCCACCTAGTATTCCTGCCCTTAAGTGGTGTCCCAAACCAAAGACCACCACAATGCACAATCGACATGACATATATCTGTTTGTTCGCAGCTAATTTAGAACCAAACCAGATAGGGGTAATTAGTCCCAATAGATCTATTTATTCATTCGCGCTCACTTAACCAATCTAATTGGCCATAGGTGACTAACGGTTCATGATAGTTCGGGCAATAATGGTTTGTAAGCAAACTTAGGCAACACATAAACATTTAAAACTCACGTTAAGAACTTGTGTCCAATTTTAAAAGTAATTAATGTTTCTCACCCCAAAGTATTAAGCATTTGTAAATCGGTAAAAACGTGGGGCTATGAACTCACCTTAAGCAAGTGGTGAATCGATAATCAACGGAGAAGTAATAAAGCCGAAGGATCCTACACGCGACCTAAATAAACGACGCGTCTTGGGAAAACGGAAGATAAACGAAACTTGTACGATACGCTTTCAAGAGAAAAGACATCCATGTGTGTTTGCGCTTTAGTTTATTTAATAAAGTATGACTAAATAAATTTATAGAGTTTTTTGTTAAGTTCTGACATTTTTCTGAAAATTGCCATTGTTAGTAACTTTCTATTTTGGGTAAGTTTTTAGTTTCGGGACGTTAATACCGTCCCCTATAAATTGATATATCCATATTTCCTAAACGCACTATCTCGACCTAAACGCTTGACTCATATGTCCACTTAACTAATATGTGCTAAAATATATCATTTTTAGAAATCCTACATTTTTGTTAGTCTCGACATCCCATAAAAATGTTTATGACATCTCTAAAGTTTCCAATTAATATCCTAAGGTTTCTATATGTTTCGCTAAGGTTTTAAAAGCTCAAATAAGCCCGAAAGTGTCCGTAAACCTTATTTATTAATCCAATCAGCAACTACATTATTTGTTTTTCCAAAAATTGTTTCAAAATTCACTTCGCCATAACTTGGTTGTTTAAAGTTCGTTTTTGGTTTTTAATATACGGAAATCTATCTATACGAAACGAGCTATCCAAAAACTACTTTTTCGACTATTGAAAACATACCAACAAAACCACTCTTAATCTATCCTAACCTCATCATATCTATTGTTGCAACCCACTTTTCAACTCATCTCACCATAGCTTATAAAACAACAAACATAATACTTTCATTTTTATAAAAGTTGTCAAGATATTTTTATCATTTCATTTTATAAAAGTAACACAAACACATGGACTCTTAAACTTGAACAATATTCATAAGAATAAAAGAAATGAAACAAGATATGGGCCAAGAATGCTTACAAGAATGAAGAAACAAGTAGAGAATCACAAGATCTATACCCAAAATGACTAGATCTATAAAAGCCTCTTATAAAATTAGAAACCCTAATTTTATAACCTTGAGAAAACCCTTAGAAATCAACCAAACAACACTTGGATATAACTTAGATAACCTTGTAAATGAACTTTAAATGATTGGATCTTGTAAGAAATTAAAGGAAAATCAAACCCTAGTGAGGGGTTTTGAGTCGTGGGTTAGCAAGAAGGGAGAAGAGAAAGAAAATATTGGTGGCTTTGAAATGAGAATGATAACCCTAAGTGTATGATATGAGATGTATTTATAGG
>BQNB010134788.1:0-18260 GCA_026074375.1 Tanacetum coccineum | reverse complement strand
CATTCTAAAAAATGTAAGAGACACATCAGAAGCAGCTTGTGATACCGAATATGATGCCGATACATATAAGTATCTAGCCAATGTAGACCCACATGAGCATTTGTTCATGGTTTTGAACCCTGCCATCGGTTTACCAGATGAAGTGTTCATGACATGTGTGATCAAATGGAAAAAGAAAGAGCAAATGGAAAAAGATTGTGAAATGGATAAAATGATGTTTAGTTTTGGTGGTTGAAGATGATGATCTCTTTGTGTATGTGGTATGTTTGGCAAAAAGTGAGGATGTTATTTTTTTTATTATTATGTTTTATTGGTCAGTGATTAAAAAAAGATATGTGGACTTAGAAAGGAAAAATTACTACTGTACCCTCGCTCTCAGAATTAAAATGACAAAAATACCCTTGGCTTTGATGACTTAACAAGCGTTACTGAAAGTCGTTAGAATGAGGGACCAACGACGGAAAACGTTTCCCACTTAAGGACGGACGGTGCAACTTTTTCAGTCAAGGGACGAATGGTTGCGGTCAACGCAAACCACAAGGACGAACAGTGTAGTTTACTCTTTTTTTATTTTGGTGTTTTTTTTATTTCTTGATTTTTTTTTCTTATTTCACCTTTGTCTTTTTTATTATAAATATTAAAGAGAATCATTGCGTATGTTTTATTGGATAAAGAGTGTATAAGATGATATGTGTCAACTTATATTTTTTTTTAAATTGAAGGGTACGGTTTCGGACTCATATATCTCAATTCTAACGCGACTCATTTAGTTTATCGTCTTAAGAAGTTCAATTCAAACTTTAAATTGATTATACTGTAAAATTTGTTTTTTTTATTTATTTAATGAAGTTTATTTCTTGTACGAACGCAATCGTTTCATATTTAAATTGTAAAAACTGTAGTTTAATACATCTAGACTTTTTACCAAAACAAACAGTTTTATTTCAAATTCAGATTTCTCAACCAGTTATTCAGATTCAGATGATAATCAGATCAAGACTTTTCTACCGAATATTCAGATTCAGATGTGCAAATCAGATTCAGATTCAGAGCCTCTTAATAAACAAACAGCACCGAAGTGTGTGTTTTTGTTTGTGGGAGAGAGAGGGAGTTGAAATGAGATGTATATATTGTATATATATAATAGAGTACTAATATAAAGATAACTTTACTTTTACTTTTTTTTCTTTTCAAAAATTATTTTATGTATATATATATTGTATGTAACTAAAGTCTCCAACTTTATACTAGTAGTTTTTAGGGGCGTTATCGGTTCGGTTATGAGGTTATTCGGCTAATTTTTTTTTCAGTGAACTCGCAAACCGATTTTGAATTCGATTCGCTTTTCGGGTTGACCTAACCTACACCATTTATTTATAAACAATCATGAACAAAATCCCCAATTATGACAAATTAGGGTTTCAAGAAACCCTAATTGATCAAACCCAAAATCACCATATCTAAACCAAAACAGACGAACCTCAACACGGCCGTTAAGATTCAACCCTCAATCGATCAAATCCACTAACAAATCAAGAAATCCCCAAATTTTATCTACACCCTAAAATCAAGACTTCACGATTAAGAGCAACCTTGCTCTAAGACCATGTAATCTTTATCAAATACAACCAAGAACGACATATTTGCACTCAACCAACCTCCCATGTGCTATTTTATTAATGAGTAATACAAGAAGGTTAATCCCCAAATGGAACCCGACAATACAAACGACAAAAATTAGTCCTCACTATGTGGATCATAATCAACCTTACTACAAAATGTAAAATACCAAAATACTTTCATTGATTAAATGATTTACATATGAGATAACATATGTATTTATACTAAATACATAGCTTTGATAATAAGAAACTTAAACCCTAGAATTAATGGACCACAAGCCTACAATCGGGCTTGGGCCAATGACTCGTCTAACACTTCCTCGCAGTTTGAACGGGAGTCTTTCGGACGGACAAACTGGATAGAATGCCGATTGTGTTTCAATTACTTGCAGTTCCGGTGACCTTGATACATAAGACTATCGACTAGACTACCAACAACCTACATTTTCCCCTGTCACATAAACTTTTTCTCTCCGACGACCTACAAGCTACTTTTACCACTATATGGTGACCTTTATTTTTTTCAATTTTTTTTAACAATAAACTTAAATTTCATTAAATTATAAAAATATTACATAATAATAAAAACCATTACATCATAATTCAAATAACATTAAAACATTAAAATAATAAAATGACTAAACGAGTGTTGATCTTAATAATTCCAAATGTGTTCCACTAAATCGTTTGAAGAGTTATAAAAAATTGCTCGTAAGACATTCGTGAAAGTGTATAAATCTCTATGTTTATACAATATTTTCCATATAGAACTTTCAATACCGACACATCTAACCAATTCAATGATTTTAGTCAATTGTGTAAACTTGATACATAAGGCAACCCACTAACCATCAGCGACTTACATTTTCTCATGCCACATTAACTTTTTTTCTCCGGCGACCTACAGACGACTTTTTAATACTATAAGGCGACCTTTATTTTTTTATAATAATAATCAAGGAATCAAATTAGCCTTTCAATAGTTACGTGTTAAATTGTCGTTGAACCGTAAATTATCCCGCGTAAAACTGAAAAACGTCATCGGATGCATTCGAGCTTCGGACTAAGCTTAGTTTACTCATAAAATACTTGATTTGAAGTTTCTATAGTGTTACGTATAATTATGAAAATTAATCACCGATGATAACGTGAATAATTTGAAGTTATCACCGATGATAACGTGAATAATTGAACCCAATGAAGAATTAATCATGGAGATAAACCCTAGATGATAACTTGTGCTTATATAGCACAAAGTTACATCTAAGACCTTCATCTTTGGAACTTGACATATCCAACTGAAACTTCCTTTGCATCTAAAATCAACTATGAACAATTGTCACTATAAGCCCTTGAAGTTATGCAAGCCCATTATTTAACAATTAAGTAATTTTTACTAAACGTATCAGTTGTTAATGTCAATAAACTCACTTGATTTTTTAAGGCATTTTCTTTCCCTTAACTTTCAATATTACTGCCCGTCTTGAACACTGGCTCTGAGCTACTCTGTTGTTTATTTGACAACTTAATTCTCACAAACAATATATATGTTTTTGGATTTATAAATTATTTTTAATCTTGATCTTATATAAGACGTGTATGATCATTTCCATCAACTAAGCTTGATTTCGCAATTAACAAAACACTCAACTCTCAAACACGATCAAAACGTATTGATCTTTAATACAGACACTATCAAGTTATCACCGATGATAACTTGAATAATTGAACCCAATGAAGAATTAATCATGGAGATAAACCCTAGATGATAACTTATGCTTATATAGCACAAAGTTACATCTAAGACCTTCATCTTTGGAACTTGACATATCCAACTGAAACTTCCTTTGCATCTAAAATCAACTATGAACAATTGTCACTATAAGCCCTTGAAGTTATGCAAGCCCATTATTTAACAATTAAGTAATTTTTACTAAATGTATCAGTTGTTAATGTCAATAAACTCACTTGATTTTTTAAGGCATTTTCTTTCCCTTAACTTTCAATATTACTGCCCGTGTTGAACACTGGCTATGAGCTACTCTGTTGTTTATTTGACAACTTAATTCTCACAAACAATATATATGTTTTTGGATTTATAAATTATTTTTAATCTTGATCTTATATAAGACGTGTATGATCATTTCCATCAACTAAGCTTGATGTCGCAATTATAATTTTCTATTATAAGTGCTCAATCAAATGGTTTTAGGCTTATGAACCAATGCAGTCAGGCATATTTTGTCACATTTAATAAAGTAGGTTAAAAGGAACAAACAAGGGTCTTGGGTAATTTGTTTAAATGATGTGTAAAACATAAGTAGCGTAAAGGAATTTTGGAAAGGATATTTGTTTGATTATTGAGTTGATTTGTAAAACAGTTTGCACCATTAACGTACATTTGAATATCATCACTTTATCTCCTAAAATATGTTAAGGGCAAGAACCAGATATAAACATCAAGTTGTGTTGCTTAAATGTGTAAAACATAGATTGCACCTATTTTTTAAGTTTGCGCTCTATTTTTGTTCATATGGTAACAATTTATAAGTATGGTTCATATAGCAACAATGTTCTATCCCTTGATATGTAGGATCCTCAACTGCATACTAAAGTATGCAAGTACCAACACGCTATATTTGTTTGATTATTTATTGTTCTTGTGATGGATAGGCTTCGTCTACAACATGTTCTAGAACAAGAAAGGCGGTGTTTTAAAGAGAAGAAGTCATTGTCTATGCTTGGGCATTAGTTGTTGGCTTTGAGATCGATCACCTAGAAGATCTTATATGTTTTGCTGATACTTTTGGATCTTATATGTAGGATCATCAACTGCATACTAAAGTATGCAAGTACCAACAAGCTATATTTGTTTGATTATTTATTGTTCTTGTGATGGATAGGCTTCGTCTACAACATGTTCTAGAACAAGAAAGGCGGTGTTTTAAAGAGAAGAAGTCATTGTCTATGCTTGGGCATTAGTTGTTGGCTTTGAGATCGATCACCTAGAAGATCTTATATGTTTTGCTGATACTTTTGGATCTTATATGTAGGATCATCAACTGCATACTAAAGTATGCAAGTACCAACAAGCTATATTTGTTTGATTATTTATTGTTCTTGTGATGGATAGGCTTCGTCTACAACATGTTCTTGAACAAGAAAGGCGGTGTTTTAAAGAGAGGAAGTCATTGTCTATGCTTGGGCATTAGTTGTTGGCTTTGAGATTGATCACCTAGAAGATCTTATATGTTTTGCTGATACTTTTGGATCTTATATGTAGGATCATCAACTGCATACTAAAGTATGCAAGTACCAACAAGCTATATTTGTTTGATTATTTATTGTTCTTGTGATGGATAGGCTTCGTCTACAACATGTTCTTGAACAAGAAAGGCGGTGTTTTAAAGAGAGGAAGTCATTGTCTATACTTGGGCATTAGTTGTTAGCTTTAAGATTGATCACCTAGAAGTTCTTATATGTTTTGCTGATACTTTTGGATCTCCTCGTTTATGGCACGAAACATGTTTAAATGTTAAGCCATACTTAAAAATCCAAAAGGTTATTTGATGATGGTGTCTTTATGTAAAACTTGATCAATGAAATAAGTTAGTGTTACACCAGGGAAGCATGTTGCAATTTCATGCAATACAAAGACTAATGATACAGTATGGATGGAATTGTAGAATTTATGATCTTGGACAAGAGCTTAGAATTAATATCAACAAAGAGAATGGTGGCACAACAACTGACTCGATCTTAAGTCATGGAAGTCATGGTCATCGATATACGCACACGTTTCAGCCACCGTAACAAGGGTACTACTATATATATTCTCTTAATATATAAGAGAAACAAGTACTAAAAGAACTATGAAAGAAACAGCTTCATATAAATCAAAGACCAAAGACCGTAGTGGGTTTCAATCAAGTGAATATGGTTCATATATTTACCTGATAGCAATCAACAACGACTACGAGTCAAGTAATTATCAGCCATATATACAACCATTTCTTTCTTTCTTGCTCCAATGTGGGACTATGACATTTTTAAGTTAATTAAGTTAATGCTTTAAATTTGTTTTGCAAATGTATGATTTTATTGAAATTAGACATCGGAGTAATTAAGTTAATGCTTTAAATTTGTTTTGAAAACCTAATTTAACGAAAATATTTAGGTTAAACCAGTGTGAATAATTGTTAGATTGTAGTTTAAAGAACTATATATGAATATTATGCTGATATGATGAGGTGTTTTCGTTTTGAAAATGAGTGTTATTTATCTATTTGGGTTATTGGGGTTTCTGTGGATTATGGAAGTTGGTTTAATAAGTTTTAGATAGCGAAAGTATCAGAAACTAACAAATGGTTTAATAAGTTTTACAGACCCGTTGTTGCAAGTTTCTTTAACCGAAGGTCATGGCTGCATCGACGATAGCAATAGGTATGTTTTCCGCTTAGGTTGTAATATAGGCATCAAAAAAAACTATTGACGTTTTCAATAGTAATATAATCAGAAACTTTTCTCGAAATTTCAGCCTTCGCTCAGCTTTTTTTTTGTTACAAAATGAAACCTCATTAAATAAAAAAAACCAATGCGTAATCGAAAATAATAAAACTCCAAATTCCTAATCTGCTAACGACTCTTTCTTTTAGAATTAAGGTGTCGAGTTTTGGTTTGCAGAGGTCAAGCTGAAATTCAAATGCACCAGAAGTGTTAAAAAGTGACGGGCTTTTATGCCGATTGTGTTTCAATTACTCGCAGTTCCGGTGACCTTGATACATAAGACTATCCACTAGACTACCAACAACCTACATTTTCCCCTGTCACATAAACTTTTTCTCTCCGACGACCTACAAGCAACTTTTACCACTATATGGTGACCTTTATTTTTTTCAATTTTTTTAACAATAAACTTAAATTTCATTAAATTATAAAAACATTACATAATAATAAAAACCATTACATCATAATTCAAATAACATTAAAACATTAAAATAATAAAATGACTAAACGAGTGTTGATCTTAATAATTCCAAATGTGTTCCACTAAATCGTTTGAAGAGTTATAAAAAATTGCTCGTAAGACATTCGTGAAAGTGTATAAATCTCTATGTTTATACAATATTTTCCATATAGAACTTTCAATACCGACACATCTAACCAATTCAATGATTTTAGTCAATTGTGTAAACTTGATACATAAGGCAACCCACTAACCATCAGCGACTTACATTTTCTCATGCCACATTAACTTTTTTTCTCCGGCGACCTACAGACGACTTTTTAATACTATAAGGCGACCTTTATTTTTTTTATAATAATAATCAAGGAATCAAATTAGCCTTTCAATAGTTACGTGTTAAATTGTCGTTGAACCGTAAATTATCCCGCGTAAAACTGAAAAACGTCATCGGATGCATTCGAGCTTCGGACTAAGCTTAGTTTACTCATAAAATACTTGATTTGAAGTTTCTATAGTGTTACGTATAATTATGAAATATGATATAAATGTGTAAATATATAAACATTTGTTGCCGCCTTAAAAAAGTCATGCCGCTACGGCTCACGCTAAAGTTTGAGGCTTGGTGATGCCGTCACGCCACGCCTCACGCTTTCTATAACCCTTGCTAGTGGTGCATGTTTATTATAGAAAATAATAGAATTGGATGAATAATAAAATTTATACATTGAGATTTTGTGGGAAATGTTGGAGGGAAAACAATGTGATGATAATGGAAAATTAAATGACGAGGGAAATTAGTGGTCAATTGAGTTATTGATGTAAGTATTAAATGAAAAGAAAATAGTATAAAATGCTATGTGTGGCACATCATTGATATCTTTGACAAAATACAATTTGGTATAAATATGGTATAGATTTATAAATATTATATCTTTGACTAAATAGATTTTGGTCAATATTGATATCAAACAAACAAACTTACAATTAAATAAATGAGGAAACAAAAAAAGTCAATGCAGAAAACACAAACAAAAATCAAAACAAAGTAAAAAGCTGGAACATCACATCTCCCCTCTCTTAAACTCCGAAGCCATGTTGACCAGGCATTCGGTAAGTTCTAACTTCAAAGTTTCGGCCCTCGCCTCCATGAGCGACGACATCTTGGCATACATTATTTTGTCTTCTTCAGACCCCAAAAGGTCGTACCAAATGTAAGCTCGACAAACTTGCTCATATATATCTCGGACCCTGTCCTGAATATGCCTAATCCTGACAAGGAGTTGATGCATATAGGCATCCTCCTCCTCCGGTTCATAAAACAGTTCCTAAACAAAGCAGAGCCAAAGACCAGAAAAGTCAAAGTCAAAGTCAACTCAACAAATTAACAGTCAAAACCGGAGCCGTAATTGAAGAATACTATTGGTTGCAATCTCAACCCATCTGATGGGCCGGGAAAAGCCCAATAGTATATTGATGAAGACTGTGAAGACCAAATGGGCCCTCAATCAATGACAACAGCCCATTTGTGTGCAATTGACAGAGACTATGAAGACTTTGAAGGCCCGATCCTAGCCCTTGAACAAGCCAATCTCAGCCATTGTACACACAAAACCCACCCAAACCTTATTGGGCCTTAAAAAGCCCAATAACACAAGCCTAAACCCTATTGGGCCCAGACACACCAAATTGGGCCCAATACACAAACCCAAGGCCCAAAACCTCTTTTTATAAAACAACAAGGACCAAATGTGTCATTTTCAAACTTGTTTTATAAGGGAAAATAGGCAAAAAGAGTCCAGGGATCAAAACTGCCAATCACCAAAACCTTACTCTTTTAAAACCAGCAGGGACCAATTCTGCCTTTTTGAAACTTCCCTTCAAACTCTTTATTTACAAAATAGAAGGACCATTTGTGTTATTTCTAAACTTGTGTTAATAACTGAATAGAGGGACCATTTGTGTTCATTTCAAAACTTGTTATAACTACAAAAGGGTGATAAGAGATGAAAGATGAAGGTCTCTTTTTGGGCAAATGAAAGTTTTAAAAACTTGCCAGCCAATAACGGCTCTCTTCCCCAACCCATTTCCCGCCAACCTCCTAGAACCCCCCACCATCACATGTAGCCATTCTTTCTTTTACCCAACCTTCCCTTAATCCAGTCCCAACCTAAACCCACCTTCCACTAACCTTTAAACCTGCCAAGTTGGCAATCCCCCTCAACCCGAGAAATATCAATGGCGGGATCAAGCTCAAAAGAAGCACAACTCTAATCTAAGGGCTAGGATTGGAAGCTGAGGCTTCACCTCACACAAGAAACACAAAGAGAAGAAAAGAAGACTTCTATAAAAGGAAGAAAACACAAGCCGAATAACACACTAGTTTGAGTTTCACACAGCCGAAAAAGACACCTTTTTACCAGCTTTCTTTTATTTAACTTTTAATTTAAAATTGTAATTTAAAGTTTTCAGAATGTTTACTTTGTAATATTGTCAATTTTTCTTTAATTTCCAAGATTTATGAAAAATTTCGTTGCTTTGCTACTGTTGAAATCACAAGGTTAAAGGATATATGTTTTTTTACAAATCTGTTTAAATTGTCTTATTTTGCCCTTAACTCAGTTCATTAATCATAGAGTTAACTAATTAGCTCAGGTTTGAGTCAAAAACATTTTGTTTAAAAGATTTTTAAAAATAAGGGGGTGTTTGGCTTAAAGGGCAATATGGGTCAAATGGGGATGTACATGGGTTTGGAACTCTCAGCCATCTTTGGCTGAGTGTTTCAGTCCATTTAGTTAAGTAAATCAAAAGTTTTTAAGTAAAAACGTGGCATTTGAGTTTTTTTTTTATTGGTTCACTTTTCTGTTAAAATAAAAGACATAGGTTAGTGATTAGTTTAAGGTTAGGTTAAGTAGTTATTAGGTTGTTTACTTTGTCCATTTTAGAAGCTAAATGCAGCATACAAGAAGGCTTGCTCTGTCTTTACCATAAGTCAAAACCTTGAGACTGTCAAAATGCCAAGTTTATTTTGTGAAAAAGCCCTTTTACAAGCTGGTTTATCAGCAGGTTTTATTTGTTTTTAAAAGCTCAAATTTTAGAAATAAGTTCTATTCTATGTCCCTTAAATCTGTTCATATTTGGTTTTCTGTCCTTAAGCCTTTGAGTTATTTTATAAGCTCAAAAATAGCCTTTGCCTGCTTTTTGTTATTGCCCTGGTGCAAAAAACAAGCACTACAGCCCCTTTTTTCTTTCCTTTTAGCTTAATTAACCAGGTTTTTATTTCTTTTCCTAGTAGCTTATTAGGTATCCTTTAAGCCCCCAGAGTTGTATGGCTTAATTCTTTTGTCTGTTAGCTTAATTCTAGGCTTCAAAGTAGGTGTTTTTCTGTTTTTCTTTAAATCTGTGAAATTAGCTTATTTATATTTTAGCTTATCCTAGGGCTTATTTTATTCTAGGGTTAGCTTATCTTAGCCCTATTAGCTTATTCTTATAGCTCAGTTGACTTTTAGCTCATTTGTGTGCCTTGTAGCTTAAAAAGAAAACTAAAAAAAGCTTTTAAGCTTATTTAAGTTTCTGTCCATTTAAGCTTTGTTTTCTGACTTATTTAATGGCTTTTAGCACTATTGCACCTTATTGGTTAAAAAATTAATTCTTAAGCTCCTTTATACAGTCTCTCTTTAAGTTTTGCCTGAAAAGCTTTTTGGACTTAATTTGATAAACGGGGTCCCTTTGAGGGACTGAACTTGCAATTTCCCTGTTTATTTGTTAACTGTTAGTATCTTTAGTTAGGTTAGCTTTGCACTGTTAGTCCCTAACAGTTAACTAGGTTAGTTTATTTAATTTAATTAATTTAATTTAGGGTTTAATTTAATTAGTTTAATTACTCTTAATTGCTACAGTAAAAATTAGGCGTTTTTATATTTTTAGAATTATCAACTTTTTCTTTATTTATTTTGATTTTTCCAGAATTTCTGCACTTATATTTTCTGTCTTTGTAATTTAAAGCATGACAGGTTCAAATAGAAAAGGGTTTAAAAGGCGAGGAAGGTACCGATAGATTCGTAATTTCGAGCTCTTTCCAATGGTGTGATTGTGAAATATTAACGACTTTATTTGAACCTAGATAAACGTGAAAACGTCTTCGAAAGTCACCCAAAAATTACCGTTTTTGCTTCATTTTCAATCATTTATACATGTAAGACATAAAAACACAATACACACATATTTGCAAGATAATTACTCATATTTTAGTGTTTTAGTCCGTTTATTAGCGTTTTCCGGGGTACAAATGATGTGTGTTTTAGCACTCATCAATGATCTTTGCAACTTGTTCCTTATATTACATTCCTACATGATTTATTTGCTCTTTTGCTCTTATGTTATGTCAAAGTATTTTTGGTATACTTGTAGAAGTCTAGGATCTTCCTTTTGAAGCCACATTATTTTAATTAAGAACCAAAATTGACAAACAAGCGAATGAACAATATAACAAGATTGATACTTGTGTTTCAAAAATAAACAAACTCAAATGCAATAAGAGATCTCGTATCTATTTTTTCTTTGGCACATACCTTTCGCGTCATTAATCTTATGTTTGGTTGAACTATTTAAAACATGTTCTTGTATGAATGTTTGTATTTCTCAAATCGTTTATGATTGAATTCTTGAATGCTCGTTTGTAATCTAAATCGTTTATGCTTTCGGTTGGTTTTTATGCAATTCATGCTTCTTGTCTTTCATTCCCCTCTAGAATTAGGAGCGTTTGGTATAATAGAAAATTATAGGATCTAAGCGTTAAATCTTTTCCATGAGCCTTTTGCATTATCAGGAAACTCTATTTAATCACTATCTTAAGCGAAAAATAGGTTTAGAAATAATTTGGAACATTTCTAGGATTTTTAAGATTTAAGGAACCTTATCTGTAGGGGCCGGTTCCATTTGCAGCAAAGCCGGTTCCATTGTGCAGATGGAACCGTCCATGCCGATTCTACAGTAGGAATTTTTACCATTTGGGGTAGTTAACTTTTTAATCCAACACTTTAATTAGGTCATTTAGACTTGTATTAAGATCACCCAATAGTTGGTTTTGACTTATCTAGCTCTTAAGTCCTTCTAAAACTCATAAAATTATCCAATATTTTTCAAACATGTATTATGACTCTTTAAGCTAGTGGCATCATACGTCCTCCCTTTATTTGTGTGTCTATTTGTAAACATGTTTTGTTCATATACATGTCTATCTATGTGTTTACTTGTTAAGTCATTCGTGTGATAATACTTGAACAAGTTTTCTTTCGTACTTGTTGGTATAAATGTTTGAACTATCATGTTGTGAAATGATATTCTTGCTTCTATCTTGTACTAACCCATTTGGAATTTTGTAGGTCAATAAGGATCAATATCTTTATCAAGCTAATTTGTGCTCATTCGCACATTTATCATTCTTTGATTCATATTTTACATTATATATTCATGCATAATCATCATCACCACTTTACTAATAAGCATACATTGTTAGTTTCTTGCATTGTCATCACCATCTTCCGCCACCTATTTTACTACACACAAAATTGTCGTATCTAGCACCTCTATTACTTCATCAACCCAACAAGGTAAGGTTTAGAGTTAAACCCTTTTACTAACTTGAGTCTTCCACCGAGTCTTCATTACTAAAAGAATCATAATGAATCCTTCCTCCACCACCACTATAACCACAACCTACCAGTGACTCAAAACCAATTCAACTTATGAAGGATAAATCACCTTCTACATATCTCGATACTCATAAGCTCATTTGCATATGTTGTCAAAAGCCAAGTAAATTTCGTAATGAAATGCGTCTTATTGCCAAACACATCCTTTCAACCTTAACAACCTCGCCACCAAAACCAACCACGATGATGCAAGTAATAGGATTATACGTTTTAGCTTACTTTTATAGGAGTTCCTTTTAGTGAATCATATTTCATTTTAGTTTTAGAAGAGTCATATCATATCATATACACATCTTATTATATATGACTTCCTCGAAAGACGAGTACATATTACACTAAGTTTTCTTTTTATAGGTTCAAGCATATACACTTTGTGGTATATGGCTTACTCATCCAAGGATGAAGTTTGCATCATTCATTTTTATTTTTTTAGGTTCATTTTGACACCCTCGAGCAAGGGGGAGAATTCATCAAGAAATCATATTGAGTCGTATATACACTCGTTGTATGTGACATATTTGTCTATGGACAAAAGCTATTATTGCACTAATCTTTTGTTTTGTAGGATCATACTTGACGCCCTCGAGCAATGGGAGCTTCCGTCGAGCTTTCATAGCATTCATCTTAACACTAATGTAATATATTTTACTCGTCCAAGACGATCGTATTTTGCACTGATTTTAGTTGTAGGATTTTTTTCGTATCTTGATGATGCCTATCGAAACAAGGGGAGCACTCGTCAAGGGGGAGCACGCACGCATTCATCATCATTTGTTACTCTTCAATAATCCTTTACGTTTCGACCAAAATGAAGATGTCATTTTCCTCATCATATATTTATATATTTTTATATGTTGCACGAAACTAACATTTTTGTAGGATAAGCTTTCAAATTTGATCCATTGAGCCCGCAGAAACCAAGACATTTCATTTGAAAAAAGTATTATTATCAAGGTTAGCCAAAGTTCATTCAAATTTCCGATTTGTAAAAAATATCAAGAATTGTATTTGAAAGCTCCACCCATGGTCGATAAATTGGGTTTTAAGACGATCAAGGTTCGAGGTCGAGTCGTTATAAATAAGGGAATTTGATGTAGGGGATACAAATTTGGATGTTGCGAGTACAAGGGACGAGTGAGGCAAACTCGAGGACGAGTTTTTTTTGAGATTGTTAGTGCAAATATTACGATATTTAATCTACACATTCTCGTTTGTTTTGATAATGACAAAATTGTAACTTGTAATACATAAAGTCAAATGTACAAGTTACTCGTAATCATATTTTGTCTCAACATACATCAACATCTCTTCACGTCTCGAGTCCTCGTATGTTACAACACAGGTTCGTACATGTTTATTATGTTGCATTATGATCAAAATCTTATTTCACATTTTGCATTTTATACAAACGCATCACTTTTATATTTACACTAAAGTTTACGCCTAAATATATTGTACAAGTAAACTTTATTTTGACAAACATTCATCTAAACCTTTTTATCTTTACAAAGTTTATTTTCTTTTAAATAAAAAGTAATTTACATTAGGCCTTACATCATCCATATCTTGCAAAATCTCTCAAAGATTACAAAAGATTTTTTTGATTCGGATGAACAGTAGCCGGTCCATAGGAGCGTCGCCGGTTCCATTGGATTTACAAGCCGATTCCATTGCTATAGTATCGCCGGTTCTGTTCAGCTTTTCCTATAAATAAATGACCCTTTTCAATCCGTTTTTCACCACTTTTAAAACACTTTTTCTACCATTTTTAACACACTTAGATCTGTAAGAATGCATCCATAAAACCCCATGATCATAATGCATCTAACTCTCATTTTGTTATATGCATACACCCGAAATGATCCACCGAATCAAGCATCGAGATCTTGGCATCCACATCCACCGAAGCAAGAGTTCTTGCCATTTCCATCCATCATCAAGCATATACATAAGAAGATCTACAAGACTAGAGATCTCATGTCATTCATCCATTTGAAGACTTCCCATCAATGGAAGTTATTTTAGATCATCATTCATTCATTTGCATTTATCAATCAAACACCATGTAATATGTAGAGGTTATATGAGTTATTTCTAGTGGGTTAGATTATGGGTTTTATTGTTGTGTTAAAAGGGATGTTAGGTTGGTTCTACCTTGATCTAGAACTCAGAATTTAGCTTTGTACCGGATAAAGTGTAAGCGACGATGGGTTGGTTCTACCCGGTGTGTAAGAACTCGGTATTTAGCTTTGTACCAAAAAAAGTGTAAGCAACGTTGTGTAAGGTTTTCTCCGCCGAAAAGGGAGCATGTTGATCTAGTGAAGTAACTCTCGAGTTGGGTACTCGGGGAGTGGAGTAGGGCGGAGAGGAGCTCCGTGACCAAACCACTATAAATCATCGTATTCGGTTTGCTTTCTCTTTACATATCGTATTTCTTTACGTTTTAATTATGCTTATGTTGTGGTTTGATGCTTATGCTACTTGCTTGTCGATTGGTCTTCATTATACATATAGTCGTAGACTAGAATCGATACTATTCATATTACGTCGTGTTTGTTCGGTCATTTGATACAAAAGTTTTTTAAATCTTAATCGAAACGTATTCACCCCCCTCTACGTTTTCCACAATAATTATAATACCCTCTCTCTAATGTGGGCGAAAATAGAGATATGCTTCTTCTCTACCCCGTCACTTCATGATCTAGTCCATACATCAAAGGTAATATTATTTAATACTAATCATCAAAAGTAGTATTATCTAATGAAGTGATGTTCATCAAAAGTGGGCGAAATACGGCGAATATTCCGTTCTTCGTTATACCCGCCTACCAGGTTCCTTCTTTTATTAATTAATTCAACTCTTTTGTTGGATTGTGGATATTACAACGTTGAATTTTGTATTCAATTGGAAGGTGGTTTTTATTTTAAGGGGTTTTAGTGCTATCTTTCTAGTGATACTTTTTGGGTGTTTATTTGGTCCGCTGAGGGTCTTTATTCGCTTTAAGTTTTGGTTGGGTGGGTCTTGTTATCCGCTGATGTAGGGTTATTACAAAAATAAATAATAATTATAGAAAACAGATATTTGGATTCGGTTGGTTATCTGCTGCTGTGGGATTTTGGTTTGGTTCCGAGCATCTTCACAGTAGGGGTTTGTCGTTTGGAGTCGTAGCAGGGTATACCTCCTCAGCAATGGTTTGGGTTTGGCATCGCAGCAGGGTACATCTTCCGCGTATGTGCTTTTTGGGTCTATTTGTTTGGTTTTCGAGCAAAGCAGGGTGCTTTCTCGCTATTGTGGTTTTTGCATCTCATAGCAGGGGGGTTTATCGGGTAGGTTCTCGGACAGTTATAGGTTGCTTCTCACTTGTATGCTGGTTCTTGGGTCGCTGTTGTATTGCTATATGGCTATTGTGAGATTCCATTGCCCTTTCGCGGGTTTTTGTGGGTGTCATGACGGTGGTGGTAATGGGCTTACAAAGACTTCTTTGATCACACATCTTCGTGATAGACATTATAATGGTGAGGCACAAGCTATTACTAAACATTCTCTTCTCTCTGATTTTATTGTTTTTGAGAGGGATGAGGTAACTCTTAAATGAATGGGGATTTGGTTATGTGGTGTTTGTTTCAAAACTCACTCTACGGACTAAGTGCCGTCACAGGACGGATTTTGTGCCGCCCTCCGATATTGGTGATGGTGTTGTTCATTTTGTGCTCTATGACCTTACAAAGCCTCTTGTTCCCTCTTGTTCTCAGCTTAACCATGTTGATGGCTTGTTACATGAACAACATGATGGCTTTACTTTGTCTCTTCTCGATAGCTTGTTTACAAAGGGGTTGCGCGCGGTTAAATCCATCCCTCCCATATGTCGTTTGGGGTTTTCTCGGGTATTGAAAGGAACGATTGATAACGTAATTTGCAAACCTGATGATATTTCTTGTTGGGTTAATTTGCTAGTCTTGCCTCTTTGTTTCCTCAAAACCTTCTACCCGAGTAGTAATCTTGAGTGCAAGTCTGCTAACAAACGTCAACGACAGAAAGAGAGTATTACCAATGCCATCCGCTCCTGGGTGTGCCTGGTGGTAGTATGCAGCTTGTGAGGGAGACCTTAGCCGAATCTTCCTCTCCTATGGTAGATATGGATGAAGGAGACCTTGAGTTGAGCAAGCAAAATCTTAAACAGTGTAAGAGAATGATTTGTGATGGCCATTATACTACGGCAGTGAGGGTCCTTTCCTTTTCTGTTGTTGCTCCTTATAACGATGCTACTCTTCAGGAATTAAAGGCTAAGCACCCTTCAAGTCTGCTCCTTCCTTGCCAGATATGCCTATTGATCACCATCACCTCATTGCTTCTCAAGATGTAGTTCTAGACAGGATTAAGAGTTTTCCTCGAGGCACGTCTTGTGGTCGGGATGGGTTGCGTGCACAACACCTTATGGATTGCTTGAGTGGAGTGGTTGTTGCCATTTCAGATGAGTTGATCTCCTCTATCACCCATGTGGTGAATCTTTTTCTTAAATGGAAATATCCCATGATTCTTGGTGAGTATATTGCTAGTGCCCCCTTTACACCGCTTGTTAAGCCAGGTGGTGGTGTCTGTCTCATAGTTGTGGGTATTGTCTGGAGGCGTCTGGTCTCCAAGGTTAGTGCTACCATGATTAGCCATTCTTTGGATGGTTATTTGGATGGTCTATAGTTTGGTGTTGGGGTATTTGGAGGGGGTGAGGCTATACTCCATGCAGTAAATCATTTGGTTGAGGATCGTGGGGATGATGTTGGTCTTTCCATGCTATTGGTTGACTTTCAAAATGCCTTTAATTTGGTAGATCGAAAGGTTATGTTAGAGGAAGTCCGTCTGCGTTGCCCTGCTATCTCTCGTTGGGTTGAATTATGCTACTCTAGCCCTGCCAGATTGTACTATGGAGAACACACCCTATGGTCATGCCATGGGGTCCAACAGGGGGACCCTCTTGGTCCTTTACTTTTTTCCTTAGTGTTACATCCCCTGATATGTAAGATTAGAGACTCTTTTAGTATTTGCTTGCAAGCTTGGTATCTTGATAATGACACTATTATTGGAGATACTTTGGTTGTAGGGGAAGTCTTAAAGTTAATTACGGAGGATGGACCGCGTTGTGGCATGCATCTCAATGGTGACAAAACTGAGATTTTCTAGCCTAAGGAAGACCCTAAAAGCAGATTTTTTTTTCCGACCCTTGCATGGTGTTAAATTATTGGGTGGGGCTATTGGTGTGGATTTTGGTTTTAGTAGTGAGCTTGCAATGAAGCGAGCGTCTAAAACCATTAAGCTTATGGATGCGGTCGCTAAGATCAATGACCCTCAACGCGAGTTGATGCTTATTCGGGCCTGTACGGGTATTTCTAAACTATACTTTGCTATGCGCACATGCCCTCCCCGTGTCTTTGTGTCTACTTAACGTTCCTTTGACATGGCTCTTCGTTCTGCCTTGGAGCATATTGTCACTGCTTCTGGGCTGGGATTTGGTGATTGGCAATGGAGACTCGCCACATTACCCTTTGCATTTGGGGGGCTTGGTATTTATTCAGCATGTGATGTTTTGAATTATGCCTTTCTTGCCTCACGTCTGCAGTCTGCTGCCTCGCAGACTAAGCTTCTTTGGCATGTTGGTATTGTAGCTTCTGGTTCCACATTTGATGATGTGTTGTATATGTTTAACACTTCTATGGGGATTGATTTTTTAAGTAATCCGAGTGAGATCGCTGTCCCCAAACTCATGAAAAAATGGCAGACATATATTTCACTCGTGTTACTAAGGATGCAGAATCTACTTTTTCTTTATCTCCTCGACAGATGGCCTTATGGCAATCTCAAAGGAAGGATCACACTCTAGACTGGCTTCGTGTGGTTCTAATTTCTGGGTTGGGACAGGCTATGAACGGTAAGACTTACCGTTGTGTATTGTGTTACCGGTTAGGTGT
>BQNB010134787.1:0-18260 GCA_026074375.1 Tanacetum coccineum | reverse complement strand
CATTACATTCAAAGTTGGTAACACTTCAAGATACTCCTACAATGATGTTGAATCAATTAACCGAATCGATGTCATCAATATAGCTTGTGAGGAGTATTCTTAAGAAGTGTTAGGATTTTCTGACAATTCTGAGAGTGGCAATCCCACTCCAATTTCTGAACCAATCATTGCTAAATCTTCTCCCTCCTTTACTCCATTTGAGGGAGGTGATTTCATTCTTGAAGAAATTGAAACTTATCTTGCAAGTGACTCAGTTCCACCAGGAATTGATGATGCTGAATTTGATCCGATGGGAGACATTCATCTAATTGAAGAAATGTTAAATAATAACCCGTACTCTCCTCTCCCTCTGAAGGACCTAAAATGTGAAGAACTTAAAAGCGTTAAATCCTCAGTTAATGAACCCCCGGAGTTTGAACTCAAGGACTTACCTTCTCATCTCGAGTATGCATTTTTGGAGGGTACCAATAAATTACCCATCATTATTGCTAAAAACTTGAAAGACAAAGAGAAGGAATGCCTCATAAAGGTTTTAAAGTCTCACAAACAAGCAATTACTTAGAAACTCTCTGACATTAAGGGTATTGACCCGTAATTTCGCACTCACAAAATCTTAATGGAGGATGACTTTAAACCGGCGGTCCAACATCAAAGAAGGGTTAATCCAAAAATTCATGAAGTTATCAAAAAGGAAGTTGTAAAACTCCTTGATGCCAGATTGATTTACCCTATCTCGGATAGTCCGTGGGTTAGCCTAGTGCATTGAGTACCCAAAAAGGGTGGAATGACAGCTGTGACAAATGAAAATAACGAGTTAATTCCGACTAGGTTAGTTACCGGGTGGCGTGTTTGCATTGACTATAGGAAACTTAACGATGCCACCCAAAAAGACCATTTACCGTTACCATTCATGGACCAAATGTTAGAACGATTAGCTGGTAACGAGTACTATTGTTTCTTAGATGGATTCTCTGGATATTTTCAAATCCCAATTGACCCGCAAGACCAAGAGAAGACTACTTTCACTTGCCCTTATGGAACATTTGCCTATCGACGTATGCCTTTCGGCTTATGTAATGCTCCTGACACGTTCCAAAGGTGCATGATGGCCATTTTCCACGACATGATCGAGGAAACTATGGAAGTCTTCATGGATGATTTCTCGGTCTTCGAGGATTCTTTCTCATCTTGCCTCTCCCATTTAGACAAAATGCTCAAAAGGTGCGAAGACATCAATCTTATTATAAATTAGGAGAAGTGCCGCTTCATGGTCAAAGAGGGCATTGTCCTCGGCCACAAGATTTCGAAATCTGGGATTGAGGTAGATAGGGCAAAAGTTGATTTTATTGCAAAATTACCTCCTCCCACATCCGTCAAAGGAATTTAGAGTTTTCTAGGTCACGCCGGGTTTTATCATTGATTTATTCAAGATTTTTCTAAAATCGCCCGGCCGATGACCCATCTTCTTGAAAAAGAGACTTCGTTTATTTTCTCGACCGAATATCGAGAGGCATTCGAGACCCTTAAGAAGAAACTAACCGAAGCTCCAATACTAGTTACCCCCGATTAGGACTTACCCTTTGAAATTATGTGTGATGCTAGTGACTTTGCAGTTGGGGCAGTCCTGGGGCAACGAAAGACCAAACATTTTCAGCCAATACACTATGCGAGCAAGACTACGACCGATGCCCAAGCTCATTACACCATAACGAAAAAAGAATTATTAGCCATGGTGTATGCTTTTGAGAAATTATGACCTTATCTAGTCTTGTCAAAGACCATAGTGTATACAGACCACTTGGCTCTTAAGTATTTGCTCGCTAAGCAAGATACTAAACCGAGATTGCTCCGTTGGATTCTCCTCCTCCAAGAATTTGATGTCATTATCCATGATAAAAAAAAAGGAGCGGAGAATGTAGCGGCCGACCTTCTATCTAGACTAGAGAACCCCCATCAAAGTGATCCCGAGAAAAAGGAAATTACCGAAATATTTCCTCTCGAGACACTTGGGATGGTGACTTTTCGTGGTGATTCTAACACCTCATGGTTTGCCGACATTGCAAATTACCATGCGGGGAACTTTATTGTAAAAGGGATGTCGTCCCAACAAAAAAAGAAATTCTTTAAGGATGTTAAACATTATTTCTGGGACGACCCCTACCTGTTTAGGATTTGTGCGGATCAAGTGATTAGACGGTGTGTATACGGCCAAGAAGCCGTTGATATCCTCACGGCTTGCCACAATGGACCCACCGGGGGGACATCATGGTGCCAACTACACCGCTAAAAAAGTCTTTGATTCCGGATTTTATTGGCCTACTATTTATCGAGATGCCCATGACTTGGTCACACGGTGTGACGCTTGTCAACGTCAAGGCAAAATCTCGCAACGTGATGAAATGCCTCAAAATGCAATTCAAGTTTGCGAGATCTTTGACATATGGGGCATCGACTTTATGGGCCCGTTCCCGTCTTCTCGAGGGAACAAGTACATCCTCGTGGCAGTTGACTACTTGTCTAAATGGGTGGAAGCAAAAGCGCTCCCCACTAATGATGCCCGAGTTGTTTGCAAGTTCTTAAAATCTCTCTTCGCCCGTTTTGGAACTCCTCGTGCTATTATTAGTGATCGCGGTACTCATTTTTGCAATGACCAATTCGCAAAAGTCATGCTTAAATATGAGGTTACCCACCGACTGTCTACTGCGTATCATCCACAAACGAGTAGACAAGTGGAGGTTTCAAATCGTGGTTTGAAACGTATATTAGAAAGAACCGTAGGTGAAAACCGTGCTTTTTGTAACGATAAGTTAGAAGATGCATTATGGGCTTTCCATACCGCATTTAAAACACCCATCGGGTGCACTCCTTACAAGCTTGTTTACGGAAAGGCTTTTCATCTTCCCATCAAGCTTGAACATAAGGCATATTGGGCCTTGAAGTACTGCAATCTCGACCGACTGTGGGTGATCACCGGAAAGTTCAAATGAATGAATTAAATGAACTGGGATCAAGCCTACGAGAACTCTTTAATCTACAAAGAGAAAACGAAGAAGATTCATGACTCCAAGATTAAAAACAAAAAAAAAAAAAAAATAAAAAAAAAAAAAATAAAAAAAAACAAAAAATCAGAATTTTCAAGTTGAGTGTTCGAGTTATTTCTTCAATTCTCGATTAAAGATCTTCTCGGGCAAGCTCAAAACCCGTTGGACCGGACCATTCACCATTGCTCAAGTTTTCCCTTATGGTACCGTCGAGTTATCTCAAACCGACGGCTGAAACTTTAAGGTGAACGGTCATAGACTCAAACATTATTTTGGAGGGGACATACCACCTATGGTTGTCCCGGATCTCCAAACCTTCCCCATGGACAACTAAATTCGGGGACGAGTCAAGCTTAGTGACTCATTAATAAACAAGCGCTTCGTGGGTGGAAACCCATGCTTATCCTAATATAATTATAGTAGTAGTAATAAATAAGTGTGACGTGAGGAGGTTCGCCTTTTCCTTTCTCGTGTTTTGTGGTTTGTGTTGTATGTCCAGGATTGCCCCGGATTATGAAGACTCTCGTGCTCGTGGTTTTGTCCTTCGTCCACTCGAGCTTCAATCTTTAGCATGATTATGGAATCCAATATCCTCAATCTTATCGACTAACGTTTATCTTTGAGCATACTTAATAAACGGCTTTAGATTTATGTAGAAACCCTTCTTAAAACATTCAGGACAATGTTTAGTTCTAGTATGGGGGGGGGGGGGAATCTATCGATTTGATTGTACCTGCAATTGTTGTTTTCACTTAATCCCGTTTTTACCACCAAAATACCAAAAAAATAAAAAAATTTAAAACTTTTCAAAAATAAAATAAGTGTTTTGTCACAATATTGACTTTCCTGCTGGGTAGAATAAGAATAAATTTTGACTTGATCGAGCGTATTGAGCTCTTAGCTTTGTCCCTTAACCGTTATAAACTTGACTAAGCTAGTTTATTTAACTAAGCATTCGCGGATCTTTTTATTAAAGATTTTAAATTTGCGACGAATGAGAAATGATAGAGTTAATTATGAGTTAGATGCTAAACAAGGATTATTTGGAAATCTTAAGAGCTCATAAGTGTAATTTGTGTCTTTTCCTCCCCGAAGCTTCTAACCGGACTAATAATACGTGCTATTTTCAGAAATTAGACAAGTTAGTGGTTTTATCACTTAAAAGTCCTTTTTAAATCAACATTTTTAGACTTTATAGTCTTAGTTCAAATTTATATTTAAATTTTCTAAATTTTTTTTCTCTATATATCATGGTAATATAAAGTGTTAAAAAAATGAAATGAGGTAATAATAATAAAAACTGTGGGCTGATAAAAGTTTACTGCCTCTTGCCGGCTCACAACCGATGTGACAGTCTTCAAAAGAAGGCCCATAGTAAGAATAATAATCCGAGACTGATAAAAGTTTGCTGCACCTTGCCGGCTCACAACCGATGTTGCAGCCTTCAAAAAGGTCGAGGATTTCTGAAGCCGAAATAAGAAAACTAGATCATGGTCGGCTCGCATACCGATGTGACAGTTCGTTTAAAGGGTGGAGGTTATAAGTATAATTATATTAATGTTAAGTGTAATATATATGATTTAATAAATATAGGGAAACTCTCTTTTTCTTAAATCTAAATATGCTTTTGAACTAAGACTATTTTGTGTTATGTTGTGGTTTTTCTAAATGAATTATTTATTTAACGGGATGCCTAAGAGTTTGTAAAACCGAAGGTCCGTGAGTTCCGATACTATTCTCTGTGGGGTGTCAAAAGCCTGGTCACCTAAGCCGGTCTCGGCTAGGATGTGCCAAGAAGAAAGCCGCTACATGGAATGATCTCGCCTTCAAAATCATAATTCTTGGGTGGAACGTAGAGCATAGAAATATTGCAATTTTCAAAAAAACGTTGATCCATGGTTGAAATTCGAAATAAGCACATTCACCTAAGATGTGGAAAACTAGAAGGGGGGGTTGGATAGTTTACCGCTTTTTTTAAATTTAAGTTTTATGTATGTTTGTAAAACTTAGATTCGACCTTTTTGTGAATTCAATGCTTGCACAATATGAACAATGTAAATATATGAAATGATAAAGTAAGACAAGAGATAAGAGTAAGAACAATCAAACCACAACGCGAGGATTTATAATGGTTCTGGTACCGACTGCTACCTCTTACGACCTACACCACTCCCCGAGCACCAAACTCGAGAGTTTTCTTCACTATGTCAACAAACTACCTTATGGCGGAGAAATCCGTACACAACATTGCTTATATCAATTACGACCACTAAGCTAAATGGTCGGAGTTCTAATCGTAGCTATAACCAATCTATCACACAAACTTCGCCATTATTCAAGACTTCACAACTTCACACTTCTTCACAAAACTCAGACTCTTTAAAACTTTTACGATTCTTCAACCTTACGACTTCTTTAAAACTTCACGACTTCTTCACAACTTCACGACTCACTCACCACACTCACTTATATCACAATACTAACACATATTTGGTAAGATTCTCAACGATCTAACGATACTTACAGGATCACCAAGATCTAGCTACTACACTCAACCACAAGTCAACTTTACAAGATTTACAAGGTATGATATGAATGCAACAAGATTGCAATATGGATTTTGGGGTGTAATACTTCTTCACTAGATGATGGAAGTATTCTTCTCTTGCACTTGAGGAATTAAGCTTGGATCACTTGGAAACAAAGCTACATGATTAAATGATCAAAGGATTTTAGAGAGGATATGTGGGTTGTTTTAAGCAGAAAGAATAAGTGCAAAAGGTGAGAAAAATATTGGGGAAAAATCCAGTATTTATAAAAAAAAGGAGGAGCGGGGTCTATGGCCGGCCCCCTTAAATAGGGTGCCGGCCCCCTTAAAATTAAGGGGACCGCCCATGTTATTAAGGGGGTCGCCCCTTATTCAGACGCTCCTTTATTGTCCTATTCAGGGGAGGTGTTTACTAGACCATTTCTAGCCGTTTTAGGTCTGAAAATTTAAAATTCAAAATATTTATTTTGAATAAAACATTTCTTTTAAATGTAAAAAATGTTTTGTGAGGTTTATAAAATTTTACAACATTTTATAAAAGTTTCCTTTGATCATAAAATGCATCAAGCATTTGTTTGTTCATACCTTTGAGTGATATAAGTTTGAAATGAATATTAACCACTAATTACTTGTTTATATTTTAATTTTTCATTGAATGTTTTTATATTTTGTGATTATCAAAATGTAAGGATGTGAAAATTATTTATAATGTTTTTTGGCATTATTTCTATCAACAAAACACACCCGAATCTGCTAATAACCAAACCCACCCTTTTGTGCTATAACAACCCAAAACGCACCCTTTTGTGGTGCTAGCTGAGAAACCAAACGCACCCTAATTTATACTTAGGCATCGTCGAGGATTGCTAGTAAAATCGACGGAATAAATGCTCCCTTTTGATGTGTGCTCCCTCTCGTTCGAGGGTACGACCAAGGAATCGAGCTATGGTTTCTTGGCTACAAAATAGGTTAGAACAATACAAATATTTCTAACATGTAGCAAGGAAGAAAAATATGACATACAACCAACAATGATCATTCATTAAAATTAAAGTAGTGTGTGAAACACACTCATGCTAATAAGGAAAAAAACATTCTAACATCATGAAATTAAAAGTATAAAGTCTATTACTAGTAAGTCCATAGGACTTGCATGCAAAATGGTAGAGGATCAATTATTTGAGAGACTAAAACATAGAGCATGTTTAGTTTGGGGATGATGGTGGAGGTGGTGTGATGATGATTGGTGGTTGTGAGAGCATGTGTTCAATATATGAAAACATATAGTAAAGTTCACCACTTAACCCGAAAATGAGGGTTCGGTTATGGATACAATAAAGGCATGAGTTACCATGTGCTTTAAGGATTATTCCAAGGGATAGGATGTGCATTGATTTGGTGGTGAAGGTGATGCGTATCAATTGACATCAAGTGGGGTATTTGGGGAAAGAGTGAGAGTGATGTCCATTGATGCATTATCTTGAGTTGGAGGTGGTGGAGAAACTCTTAGAGGAGGAGATGTTGATGGGTTCAAGTAACCATTTGGTGAGGGTGATGTTGATGATGTTGGTGATTTGGGTATGTAATCAATTGAAGATGAAGAAGTGTCTTTGGTTGATGGTGTTTTGGAGGGTGCATTAGGAGCACTAGGTGATGAATTTGGAAGTTTGAGTGATGGAGTTTTTGTGTCATCTTGGGTTAAATCCACAAACAATTGTTTTGGTGGAATGATGTTATTTTGGTTTCTTGGAGACCTTTGGAAATGGAGGCTCTATGTGGAAGGCCATGAATGTGTATGCAGGTTGTTGATGATGAGTGAAGGGATATCTGTGAATTGGTGTTATGGCATTGGAGGGAATTTCTGGGAGAGATTTGTTTGAAAATGGATGATTTTGGTATAAGTTTAGGGGATTTTCAATGTTGTTCAAGCATTCTGGGTAAAGATAGCTGAGATAGGTAAAGAAGGCAATAAGCAGTGAAAATTTTGTTTTACGTGAAGGGCTAAGGGCCGGTCCCCTTTAAATTAATGGAGGGCGACCATTGTGATTTAAGGGGGCCGCACTGTTGTCCCATTTTTTACAGAAAAAACTATTTTCTATAGGATTTGTGAGGGTTATTTTTGTTTTGGTTGTTTTATTTGCAGCAAGCTTTAGAGTTTTTATACGCATATATATCTTATAACATATAATAAACACATTAAATAATGAAACCAAAATGGCATAACTAGTTGATTTAATAAAAAACCAAAGGTTTAAGGCATCATAGCAAAACTAAGTATCCTAAAAGATACAAATATATAAGTTTTTGAATATATCGGATGCGTCACACACAAGTTGTTAATAAATCCACATAATCAAGTTCAAAAATTCTCTTAAACTACATTAAGCCATCTAGTTCCTCCACTCCTTGTCTTCATTTCTTTTCTTGCTAAACACTCTTTTTAGTGCCTTTCCAAATGACTTGAAAACCTCCACGCATTTCCTTATGCATTTCTTGTGTTTGGTTGAGCAAGGTGGTTTGTCGTTCAAAGAGAGTTTCATCGGTTTGTTCGAAAGCAGAAGGCATTTCGTAGTTTTGGTAGTTGAGTGGATTAAGAGAGTTAAGATAGGTGGTAGGAGATGGAGTACTTGCACGAGAAGTTTCGACATCATCATCATCATCATCATCATCATCATCATGTTGATGAGATGACGTACCATGATGATGAGAAGATGATGATGAGACGGAATGGCGTGCCTTGCCACGATCACTTCGAGGTCTCTGAGTTTGTTTAAGAGCAAGATGACGCATGACTCGATCAACAATGTCATAAATGCCATTGTCGAGATGAGGATATACTTCCATGATGTGAAGATAAAGACGAGTCAAGAACATACCGTATAGAAGTTTGGCGGTTGGATTTGCTCTAGCACATTCGATTCGTTTGACAAAGAAGTAAGCAAGATTGTATTGTTCCTCGGCAACAACACAATACAACATGTGAGCAAGACAAGCGGAGAGATGGTCCGATGTCCTTAGTCCAACCCACATTTTTGTGAGGAGGGTTTTGTTTTTTGGGTTTTTGTTTTTTTTTTTGAAGGTTTCTTTTTTTTTCTTCCATTTGTTATGTCGGGGCTTTAGTTCTTAGTGAGGATTTGATGGGTGAGGGGGACGATTTGACTTTAAATGGTGACGGTTACCCATGCAGTTCAATTCTAGAAGTCGACGATATCGTCGAGGAGTTTGAAGGTCGGTGGAATATGGTCCTCGGTTTCTTGAGAATTATTAAGAGATCCAGGTCCACTCGTTGTGAAACGCTTGACGTTGTCAGGAATTTTGAGGATTTGACCGAATTGTGGCTAAAGTTTGAGAGTTATGAATTCATGTTGAATCATTAAAGAGATGACAAGATAGCATAGTCATCGGTTTGAGGACTTGACTATAGAATCAAGACTGAAGCTTGGAACAATCGGTTGTTGATTTAAAGAGACATCGAAGCGAATGTTGTTGAAGAGACGCTCGATGTTGTGGATTTGTAGTGGGCGATGATTCAAAACTTTCCAAGATGTTCTCCGTTTGGCTGGTCTTAATACAAATACGTTTCCTTGCAAAGAGGTCATCATACCCATCTTCTAATTCAACCAATTCTCCCCATTTAGAACTGATCTTTTGAAAAGTTGAACGAGTCCAAGCATTTAAAGGAACTCCTTCAATGTCGACCCAAACTATCCGTTCTTTAGCTGCGAAATCTGATTGCGCATTACAAAGACGGCGAAACCACGAAGCAACCCCAACATGTTCCATGAATTTCGATTTAGACTTAGATGATTTCAATTCAATCATTACCCACAATCCTCCTAGGTAAACAACGCGAGTGTTATGAAAACCCTCGTTAGACAAAAGTACCTGTAAGTTATTAATGGAAGAAAATTGGAGAACTTCGCCCATAACACAATTCGTGAGATCCCTGTTCACCAGGCAAGAGTCGTCTAAAACCAAAGACGGTTTCAAAATAGACGAATAAGACTCTTTTGGTCCACCTTGATTCTGGACAATAGACTGCTTAAAACCCGTTACATTACCAGAGGGCACCGGTTTCTCTTTCTGAAAGGTAGAAGCTTTAGGCCTTTCAAACCGAGCAGTATTAGCAGATAAGTGAAAACGACCAATCCAAATAGTTTTGAGATTCTCAATTAGACGATCAAGATTGAGAACATTAATGAACCGAACAAAAGCGAAACGCTTCCCTGCCTTAGATCTCTTATTAGGAATGAACACATCGACCACGGTGCCGTAACCGTTACATACCTTCCAAAGGTCCCTACTTGAACAATCATCAGGGAAATTAGAGATGAACACCGACTTCGAGATCTTGGAGGTTTGGTCGATTTTGGATTGAAGGGAGTTCTGGAAACGAAACCCCATGTCTAAAAGCGATATATAAAATAAGGAAAACGGAAATATAAAATAAATAAGAAAGGACAATCGAATCTAAACCATAAGGTCCCAGGATGAGAAAGACGCCTAACACGCTCGATATGAGATTCATCAATTAAATGACTGATCCCAATTTCAGGGGTTATAACGATTTCAAACACCAAGGATTAAGGGGATTAGATCGGAAGATTGGGAAAAGGGTTTGATCGCCGCCATTGAAAAGAGGATTTTTGAATTAGGGATTTTTGATCGCCGCCATTGAGTTTTGAATTAGGATTGGTATTTTTGAAAAGGGGATATTTAAATGAATATTAAATATGGAAAATACAAAAAACAATATAAGATTGAAGTGGGTGGTTTTTTACCTGAGCTTCTCTTGACTTGTTAGTGGCGTATAGGAATTGCAAGCGTCATTTAGAGGCTCGATTAGGAGAATTAGTTTTCGTTAAAGAAGAGGAATTAAATTTTCTTCTTTCTTACAGAAAAGAAAATTACTTGATTCATTTGAGATATGAAGAGAATGGAATAGAAAATTGAGTAACAAACGTAGTTTAGAAAATCAAAAAGATGTATATCGTAGATGTAACGATGGTTACATGGATCGGGCGAACAACGTTGAAGTCGAAGGAGTTTGTTTCACACACACACATAATCAGATATTGTTATCATGTTCGAGGGTTGCGTTGACAAATCGCTACTTCTATGTTAAATGTAGGTAACGCCTAGAGGGAGGGAGGCTTGCCTTCTTGCACTCTCGCTTAGGATTGGTCGCTAACATGTTACGATGTGGTGGGGGGGGGGGGGGGGGGGGTCATCCATAGTGTGTCTATGATCGTTGCGTGACTAATCCTACTTCTATGTTAATTATTAACCACTAGCTTGCTCTTCTTCATCTTCGTGAGTTTGCTACGTGGTCATAGAAGATTTCCATTTTATAGACGAATGACTATAATCTATACGAAAGAGTAGTTCATAGAGAACTAATCTCTTCAAAGCTAGAAAACCAACAAATGGTATTTCTAGAGACTACACTATTATTTTTAAGAACTAATTGTACTTCATCATGATAGTAACATATAGACATTTACTTATAATCTATATTCTACGAATAGGAAAAGTGAGACGTACCTTAGGCTTTAGAATAGTCTTCGTTAATGTCTTCATAATGTAAATGATAAGGGTTCATGGGAACCTTATCATGAATTCTTTAGTCCGTAGACAAAGAATGTTTGTAGATACCATACCACTTCAAAGATTGTGATGACTTAGCCATTTGGTCCCCAACGTTTCATGTATCCGTAGTTATTGTTTTCGCATATGTTTTGCATTTGGTTTTGGCACATACATGGTGAACAACTTGCACATTGAGTGAAACTAAGTGGATGTGAATGATTTATTAAGTGATTAGGATAGTTTTGTACACCTTGGTCTCTCCTAGGTTGAGGTGTTTTAGGCCGAGGACGAGGATTATTACTCATTCTCGGAGGTGGAGTTTTAGACCTCATTGTGGGTTTAGTAAATCCGACTCCGGGTTTTAAGGAGGGTTTGTAAAAACGTTTTACCTCATCATTACTTGCAATAGGAATCTTAGTATTATTTATAAGTATAAATTTTGGGTTTGATTCTATCAATTTTTCTTTTGACTCGACTTCTTGAACTTTTACAAACTTTACTTGTTTGGTTTCGCTAGGTGATCCTTTGTTAAAATTAAAACCTAATCCGGATTTATCTCCGGAAGTCTTTTGAGAACTTATTATTTTCTTAAGTGAGTTACTACTATTATTAAATTTGTTTAGCCTAGATATTTCATTTCTAAGGTTCTCATTTTCAAGCTTAAGTTCTTGACATAATTTACATTCTTCAATTACTTCCTTTCCTTTTTCTATCCTAGATAATTTATCTTTTAATTCAAGTGCTTCATTTTCCAATTCTATTTTAGCTTGTTTTAGAGTTTTATTTTTAGCCATGACTTTTAGTCCTAATTTGCATAGTTTACTATATTCACTAACTAAGTCATTTTCGTCTAGTAATGATTGGTCATCACTAAAGTATTTGGTTTCGGAAAGTACCTTATTAGAATCTTTAGCCATAAGACATTTTTCGTTCTTTGTCTTCTCCTCTTCATCATCGTCGCTATCACTCCAAGATCCTCCGACGAACGCCTTTTGATTTTGATATTTTAATTGTTTCGGACATTCTCCGATGAGATGATTTGGATCTCCACACTTGAAACATTTTCTTTCGCTTTTCCTATTTTTGTCATCTTTATTTCTTTGGGATGATTTTCTTTCTTCATATGGTTGTCTTACGAATCGTCCTTGTCTTTTGAAGAATTTCTTGAAGTTTCTTACGGCCATGGCGTATTCTTCATCTTCACTATCGGAGGTTGAACTATCTTCATCACTAGATTCCTTTCTAGCTTTTAAGGCAATAGATCTACTTTGTTCTCTTTTGCTTTTGACGGTTTCAGAGTCTTTCTTGATTACTTCTTCATAGACTTTTAAATTTCCAATAAGTTCGTCAAGTGAAAGAGTTGTTAGATTCTTTGATTCTTCAATTGCCATGACTTTTGCGCGCCATTTAGGATGCAATGCCCTAAGAAATTTCCTAACACAATTCTTGCTAGAAAAACCTTCATCAAGTGCTTTTAGACTAGTAATAATAGTGTTAAATTTAGCAAAAGCATTATCTATTGATTCCTCTCCGGACATCTTGAATTATTACATATGTTGAACAAGAAGATCTATTTTATTTCTTTGACTTGATTATTACCTTGATGAGGATTAACAATGTATCCAAATTTTCTTTCGCGGTTTGGACACATAAAAAATTCTTTCATTTTCTTTTCGTGAGTTAAGCATTATCTATTTCATTTTGGCTTCTTATTTTTAGCAAAGTTTCTTTTATGGTCTCATTTTGTTTATGAAAATGATACAATTTTCATCCCTTTTTGTTTGGGGATTAAATGAAATACGAGGTAAGATCACCATCGTTAATAACATGCACAAAGATTAGATTTTTAACTTAACAAACGTTTCGAATCTATTTTTCTAATAAATAAATCCATCACTTTCAAATAGTGGTGGTCTTTGCATAGATTGCCCTTCTAAATATTTTTCTGATTCCATAGATGATTCAGTTTTTAAATACCAATTTATTTTAAAGTCTTCTTTTAACGTGCTCTTGATACCAATTATGGAAAACTAGAAGGGGGGTTGAATAGTTTTACCGCTTTTTAATTTAACGTTTATGTATGTTTGTAAAACTTAGATTCGACTTTTTGTGAATTCAATGCTTGCACAATATGAACAATATAAGTATATGAAATGATAAAGTAAAACAATGAGGTTAAGTGTAAGACAATAAACAAAACGCGAGGATTTATAGTGGTTCAGTCGATGCACACCTCTTCGCCCTACTCCAATCTTCGTGCATCCAACTCGAGAGTTTTCTTAACTATGTCAACAAAAACTCCCTTATGGTGGAGAAAAACCGTAAAAAACGTTGCTTACACTGATTTACCAACTAGAACAAAGCTAAATGTCGAGTTCTAATCTTAGCTAGAACCAATCTAACACAACACAACTTTACGACTTGTTCACGACTTCACAACTCACATTCTTCAACTACTTTCACACCTTCTTCACAACTTCACAACTTCACAACTTCTTCACAACTTTTCAAACTCTTTATAACTTTATAACCTTCTTCAAAACTTCACTACTTCATTCACCTCACTAATCTAATATTACAAACTATCTAACACTACTTGTTAAAATCACCACGATCTAACTATACTTACAAAGATCGTAAAGATCTAGCTACTACACACAACTTACAAGATATACAATTGATTTACAAATATGTGATATGGATGCAACAAGATTGCTATGCACACTAAGGTGTAATACTTCTTCACTTGATGATGGAAGTATTCTTCTCTTGACTGAGGAGATTAAGCTTGGAGGATCACTTGAGAAAACAAAAGCTTTATGATTAAATGATCAAAGGATTTAGAGAGATGTATGGGATTTTTTAGAACAGAAAGAATGAGTGCAAAAGGTGAGAAAAATGTTGGGGAATAGTCCAGTATTTATAAGACAAGCTGAAGGAGCGGAGTCTATGGCCGGTCCCCTTAAATAGGGTGCCGGGCCCCATATAATTAAGGGGGCCGCCCATTTTGAGACACTCCTCTTTTTGTCCTATATAGGGGAGTGTTTACTCTCCTTTTTCTTGCCGTTTAAGTTCGAAATATTTGAAATTGAAAATGTTTATTTTGATTAAAACATTTCTTTTAATTGTAGAAAATGTTTTGTAAGTTTATAAAAATATTTACACCATTTTATAAAAGTTTGAGGTTGAATAAAAATTTCTTTTGATCATAAAATGCATTAGGCATTTATTTATTCATATCTTTAAGTGATTAGACTGTCGAAATGAATATTTACTACTAAATATTTGTTTAGGTTTAATTTTACATTTGACGTTTTTATATTTTGTAATTGTCAAAACGTAAGGATGCCGATAAATATTAATAATATTTTTAGGCATTATTTATATCAATAGTAACAAAGTGACTTAGCATTCGTCAAAAAACAAGACTTGCAAGGACCGCCTCTACAACACTTTTTTCTTCGACAAAAAGAGGGAGAAGATATGTAAACTCATCTACTAAATACTTATTTAGTAACTTTTAGTAAGCATGAGTTTATATTTTGTCATCATCAAAAAGGGAGAGATTGTTAATACAAATATTCGCGCAAAAACGATATTTATATTTAATGATCTTACAAAAATATTATCATTTGCATAAACCCTTTCTAATCAAATAATTTAAGTTAACACATGATTAATTATAAGTTAGTTATATTAATCATGTAAGACAAGATAAGATTAACCATAAGTGAAAACAATCTTTCCATATCTTTTCAAATCTTCCTAAATTTAGAAATTCTTTCCTTATTGGGGATAAGAAATATTTTGTTCTAGAAGAATCTAATAAATTAGTTTTTATTATAAGTATTAAAATAATATTTTTGTATAGATTGGGTGTTAATCACAAAATGATAAAAAAATGTGTGTCCCAACTCCACTACGGATCCACCAAAGACAAGGGATAGATCCAGGCACTTGGTGGATACGTGAGTCGCACGGGACTTAGCTGTTGCGACAAGATTTGATTTCAAAGTTTGCTTTAAATTAGCAACCTTAAAGCTTTTCATTTTAAACAATCTTGACTAATATTTGTTCAAATACATCTTCTTATCTTTATATTATTTTATCATTATACTTGTTACATAATCCATTACAGTGGATCAACTCCATTCCACTCTTTAGTTGCTAGAATACTCAAGAAGGACGTCAGCTTCTAGTGTTAATAGGTTTAGTTTGTGTCATATCTCGTTGTGTTAATCATCACTTGTATATCTTGTGTTGTGTGTTATGTGTATGATTGGTTAGTATTTAGGCATCAAAAATACCTTTGTGTGTTTGATTTGGTTCTATCTCGAAGTAGAACTCGGTATTTAGCTTTGTACGAGAAAAAGTGTAAGCGACGTGTACGGTTTTCTCCACATAAAAGGAGCTTGTTGACATTACGAGTTTTCTCTCAAAGTTGGGTACTTAAGGAATGAGTAAGGGCGAATAGGGTGCTCGTAGGCCGAACCATATAAATCATTGCTGTTTCATCGGTTTGATCATTCTTTATCTTTACTTGTTCATATTTCATAGATTACTTATTTACTTATTGCATTGCTATCATATACACTTGTGTATATCTCTTGAGTTCACATAAGTTGATAATCTAAGTTTTAATTTAAAATAGTAAAAACTATTCAACCCCTTCTTAAGTTTCACACAATACATCTAAGCTCACTTATGATGAATCTTTAGGGTTAATTAGATTTTCCCAGAGGGACGACGAAGTTGTGATAACCTTGCGATCTAGGAAGAGTAAGATAAATTTTCACATGATACCTGAACCCCACTCTAGAATCAAGAAGTGAATTAAGAACGACATAGAGCCAATAGCCTTTACGATGACCATCAACAAGTTAGTTCTAGAATGGGAGGAAAATATCAAGCTTTATCAAGATAAGGAAATGAAATTTGACCGATGGAGTAGCAAGATCTTTAATAATGAACATCCCACATCCATAAAAGAAGAGTGTGAAGTAAAGGATAAAGGAGAAGTCACGTGAGGACGTGTGGCTTCGAGTTTAGCTACAAGAATCAATAATAAAGAAAAGAGCTTTTTGGGAGGCAACCTAATATTTATTTTCCCTCATTTAGGAGTGTCTTGTGTTCTAATTCTTCTTATTTATTATTTTATGTTTAAATTATTTTGTAATCATGCTTTGTTTTTTTTAACTTCGACTTATTAACAATCAAAAGTATTTTACATAAAATAAGTGTAGTGGAAAATTAGCCGGTTTATAAGAACCAATTCAAACATTTAAAATAAATCGTTTAGATTAATTTGCGTCAGTTTCGAGTCATATGATTGTAATGATTAATCTCAGGTTTTGTGTAGTATTTCACACAGGATATAACTAATAAAATTGCGTGCAAGAAATTTTTCAAGAAAAACGAAAAAGAAATTTTCACAGTGGTTGGAGACGGCGTCACGTCTCTAGTCATGTGAAAATTAAAAAAAATTCAATTATTTTCAAAAAAATAAATTGTACAATATCTAAAATTTGTAATTTGCTTGCAAACATGTAGAAACCTATGATTATATCATCACTTTCATCATATCTTTACTGCTTTCATAGAGTCAACTCTAAAGTTTTGTTGTATATATCATTGTCCCGCCGATTTTACGCCAGGTGTAGTTGTCTTTGTCTTTGATTTACAGGTTATATTTGATAAGAAGAAGCTTGGAAGTTCCTAGGAAATTTCATATGATGATTCTTGGAGGACGATTTAACCAGTTATCGCATGTTTCTTCTCCATTATTGGGCAAACCAAGGGAGTACTAGTTTTTTTAACTTGTTTTCTTTTTCCTTTATTCGTTTTATGGGTACTTTTAAGAACATTGAGGACAATGTTCAACTTAAGTGTAGGGGGAAATAAGCCTTAGAAACTATTCCTTCAATTTCCATATGCTTTATCCTTAAAATGATGGGTGATATATCGAAACATAGCATAGACGGTAATTCTAACCCAAATTTAATTTTTTATGACATATACCGACAAAAACTGAGTATTAATTGCGTCTCATGGATATGAATTTATATGACTAGCACAAAAACCCTCAAAATTCCACTCAAAAAATGTGAGGTTCGCCTTTAGATCTATAGGAATTCGGGTATCCATTTTTGATACCCAAGGTAATTTTACCTTTAGCTTGTTCGAGTTAAGGTTCGAATACAGTTGTATGTGTCTATTTCGTCGTTACGGATGTGTACGTATGATCTTTGTCGTCTTTTCTGGAACATTGGTATCGGTTTAAAATTATATGAGTGTACCGGTAGCGTATTAAATTCTAGAACTTGTTTTTGTGATGCATCCCAAGACCGCATAGTGAGAATTAAGATTTGCTAAATGATAAGAGGCACTAGAATTAACCCATGTTTTAAATCTGTATTTGTTATGATGGTCACCTCTACCATATAACTATCCCACACTCGTGCTTAGCACTCATTTTTAGTGCAAGACTCCCCTAGTGAAACCCTCCGAGCCTATCCTTTTCACGGTTCTCGTAATTTTTTGGTTAAGCCGGACTATTAATGAAGAGGATTTTTAACCCTTAAACCAATTGTTACACCCAAATCGCCTTAGCCTACCTTGTATGTACCCGCTTTAGTACATTATTGTTTTAACCCAAGTTAATTATTGAGTACACGGTTGCTAAGTCCTTATGCTTGTAAATACAGTTTTAAGACGATTGGGATTCATGGTAGTATTTATTTCGCGAAAGAATGGGGAAGAAAAGTTAAGTTAATACCCCCATATGTTTGTCAAATGATCTCCATGTTATGTTGATTCACCTCAATTCGGGTCATTAGTTAGATTGTAATTATGAGTTCTAAAACTCAAGTGTAGGGGTGCATCTATAAGCCCCAAGTAATGTATTATGATAAAAAAAATAGAAAAGAAAAACAAAAGAGATTGATGTAGAGTTGTGTAGAGTTTGTATATCTTTGTCTGAGTCTTTGGCTTAGCAACCCAATCAGCGTGTATTCGTATAAATAATTAGCTAACCCTTTTACCTCAAATTCACCCAAAAATTTACTCCCTAAATGTATCCCATC
>BQNB010134786.1:0-18260 GCA_026074375.1 Tanacetum coccineum | reverse complement strand
ATTCTTTTTAATTCTCATATTTAATGTTTTATCTATATGTAAAAACAAATAAAGGCAAGCAATAAATTAAAACAATTAAAGACTTAACCTAAAAACGTTAACGGAAATTTAAAACGCGACTCGAAAACCTAAATTAACAAATTTTAATCCTAAAAATGCAAACTTAATTTTTTTAAATCCAAAATGATTAAAAATAATTTTAGAAAAAAGAAATATATTTTTTTGACTTTTATTTTATTTATTATGAATTAAAAATAGTTTTAATCTAAAAAATTAATTAAAAATACTAAACTAATTTGGAAAAAATCTGAAAAATTCATGAAAAATGCTTTGAACAATTCTAAGCCTAGGAAAAATAAAATGGTTCACACAACTTATTGGAATAAGCTGTTAAAAAGCAAAATAGGGCAGAAAGGCTTAATAGCTAAAAAGGGTTTTAAAGAAAACTGAGGTGAAGTTATAACGAAAAAGACCCAAGGGCGAGTTGGCAGTGTCTGGTGTTGTTACGGTGTTGGCCAGTATAAAGGGGAGGTCACAGTTTCGACCCCTGTGACCTCTCTTTTTTATAAAACATTTTTTTTGTTTTCTTTTTAAAAAGTTATAAAATAAGCAAAAATGGAACACTTTAAAAAAGGAACTTTTTATCAAACTTGAAAATTAGCTAGAAATAAGCTAACTTATATTGACAGTTTGGCTTATTAAAAATTAAGCTAAAACTGTTTTGGCTTCTAAACTAAATAAGCAACTAGGAAAGAGCAAATATGTTAAACAGGCCAAGACCTTAACCTAACAAGCTTAAATGATTAAAAACAAGCAACAAAATAAGCTAGAAGGAATCAAAAGACATAAAGATAGATTACTAGACATATTTTTAAAGGTCTTTTGATAAATTTTAAGCTACGAAAAAGGGCACAATAAGCTAAAGGACTTATACAGATAAAGTCCTATATCCTAATATATCAAATAAGCTGAAATTTAGAATAATGGACTTAAACAGATAAAGTCCTATATCCTAATATATCAAATAAGCTAAAATTTAGAATAATGGATAAGAAGCTAAGCTATAAAACTTGAAAATGAAAGAGGGAACTTATGAAACTTATTTTTGGCTTTTTGATATGACATGACAGATTTAAAAGCTAAAACCTAGGACTCAATAGGCCAAATAAAAAGCTAAAAACTAGAAACACCTATATCCAAAGGACAAAATTTAAAGCAAGACAAAATCAAAACCTCCAAATCCCTAAGCAATGAAAAGCAAGAATGGCAAATGGCATGCTATACAACATGATTAAGGTAAATTCAAAAACAAGCACAACTTGCAAGCCTAAAATTACAGCAAGAAAATGATTCATATCAATCCTTAAAATCCAAAAACATATAAATCTTATAAGCTTACAAACTTTTATCATATCAAATCAATCCCAAAACTCTAAATCTAACCTCAAATTATGAAAAACAAGCTGGCAAAGCACTATAGCTAGGTTTCTAGTGACCGAAAGACATTTTTAATGCATAAAAATGTAGGACTAAAACCCTGAAACTCACTTCAAAGTACAAACATATCATTAAGAAAACCGAAATTAGCATAGAACCAAACACTTTTAAATGCAATAAGTACAAAACTAAAATATAACCATATTAAGAAAACTAAAGACCCATTCACATATTTGATATATAGAAAAAGAAAAGACTATGAAAACTTGACAAAACTTAATAAAAAATTATAAAAACTAAATCCTAAGGCATCATAAAAGTTTAATCAAAGTTGGAAATATAACAAAGAGAGCTACAAACCACCATAAACATAAGTAAATGGCTGCATGAGGGCCCAAAGCGACCCCTTAAAAAACTAAAACGGAACATTTCAGCTAGAAACAAAAAGCACAAAACAGGGAACATATAGAGTAACATTAAGAGAGAATAAGCAATATTAAAAGCAAGAATAAGCCTAATTAAGCAATGACTTAGCACAAATAAGCAATAATTAAGGCAGAATAGATCAGTTGGAAAACATGTAGGGAAAGGTAAATGAATAACCCAGCAATCATAGCTTGACAAAAGAACCTAAAAGCACTATTGATTGTAGCGTTGTTGTGCCAAAAGCTTGAATCCAAGCCCAAGCCCATCCACAGGACTAGTCTTATCATCTATAATCTAGACTGATTAACATTCCAAGCAAAGAATTGCATTTAAGAAGAAGTGGGTAGGAGAGGCGATATAAAAGGAGATAAAATTTAGAGGGCTATAAACGCGTCGATTTTATTGAAGGAAAGCCAGATGGAGATGTACAATGCTTGTATTTAAAATAGCATAATCAAAATGAAGGCTGGAAAATGCAGTTATGACGATGATGGAAATGGTTACACTGGACTCCTAAGACTAACAGGATAGCGGACTACGGAGTTTTTGTAATACAGCACAAGGAAAACTAGAAGCCTATTGGATATATATGTAGGGCGAAGTGTGGTGGTCGAGGTTTATGTGATTCGTTAATGGTGTGTTGACTAGTCTTCGCTACGGCGGCATAGAAAGGGTGCTGATCCGTTAAAACCGAGTATTGTGCATTCGTATGTAGCTTATCGATGAGCCAGTATGGAAATTTGTGTTTATACTAAGGTGCGCCATAGGCGTCGGGCGCGATCGAGAGTGCGGATCCTCGTTATTGGCCGCAGTGGTTTGAAATTTGGCGATGATATTGATATGGACATGTATAGTGGTTGTTCAAGTGGGTTGTGTGGAATAGGTTTTTGATATTGTCGGGGTGTGTGAGTCGATGGTGGGATTAGGAGTGAGGCGAGTGATAAAGAGTGGGAGTAGATTGTGTGGCGGGGAGTGTGAGTGTGATATCGTTTAGGATATTGTGAGGATCAGATTATGTGAAGTTTTTTGTGGTAAGAGTGTGTGTGAGTATTATTGGATTTACGAGTTTGGGTAGTAAAGCAGGATGTTATTATAGCGGTAGACTCTCAGTAACTGATAGTATTAGATGATAGTGTGTTTATAAGAGACGAAATTGGATGTAAAAGTACCAGGGACTTACTGGTAGTGGTACTAATCGCGTCTATGAATGAGCTGAGTGCAGTGGGATAGTTCTGCGACTGAGCTAGGAGCGATGCACGCAACCTAGTAAAGGGACTAAGAGGTGTAGTGATAGGATGATTAGGCGTAGAGAGTGGGCATTTTATGTATTTGTTGGGTCTCCGATTATGTGTGTTGGATAGAGGAAGATGTGGAGCTATCTGTATCTTGAGAAGAGAGCGAGCTGTATGAGGTATGAGGATTACGTCGATTCCGATGAGATAATATTAAATTCTGTGAGTCATCTGTATCCGCATAAATCTCATGTTCTCTCTGGATACTATAGAGAGGAGTTCACCGGAGGATTAGGAGCGGAGTCAAGACGTTCGGCGTTGGATGTGGGCACTCTATAGTTAGCGAGTAGCACGTCTCAGTAACCAGATGCCTGAGGTGACGAGGATGTTGAGTCATGGGATCATGAATATATATTAGCTGATTACTTGAGAGTTACATGGATACATTTCAAACTATATCATGGTGTAGGGGAATGATATTTGTATGACCGAGCAGAGCAGACAGAAAGTCTACATCGAGTCTCTTCAACTTCATCAAACGAGATACATGACTGACAGGGACGATAGTATATAGAACTAGACAACAATTTAGGCTTAGCAGTTGTGGAGAGGCGCACGTTAGAGTAAGTACTGGAAGAGGGAGGAAGCATAGTCTAGTGATGGAGTCTACAGACTTGATCTACGAATCACAGATATACTAGATAACTTATCTAGGTACGTTAAGGAGACTCGATACTATGCTCGCAGCGTCAGATCGGTGACGGACTGGGGAGCAACGATGATGATCCCATTACCGATTTATCAAAAGTATGCGGCGGGCGCGACTGGTGTACAACACACACATTCTCTCGATATTCACGTTATGAGGCATTAAGACATAACACATACTATCACTTAGCACGAATTGGGCAAGAGACACTGTTTAGATAATGGACACACACAACAGCACTGCATCATTGGTTAGATGAGAATGAACTGTGAGCATAGTGACTAACACAAATGCATAGAACTGTTCACATGATCAACGTCTCTCTAGTAGTGCGTGCCGCATGAACAATCATATAGAGGTAAGCTGGAACATTTACTTCATACAGAGTCAGGTTTGTGAGCATACAGATCTCTTAATCTGAAACAATCGTGACGTAATCAAGACGATGTTACATTAGTTACTAATCACAGTAATTAGATATGAGATTGTGAGAGCAGCTCATGATTTACTCTGGTATAATTGATGAAGGTACACAATTATTGGTGGGCTGGCTCACACAGGTTGTAAACACAGTAAGAAGAATTATAGTATTTGTAAATTTGGGATTAAGGGGGAAACACAGTGTCATTGTATAATAAAGATTATATAATATGAGCGATATGTGTATGATGCAATAGGCTACATCCACTCTCTGATGATGGATATATGACCTAAGATCTGTTCTTTGAGAAAAACTATAACCCTTTTGCAGTTGTCAAATAGATCATCAATACGAGAAAGAGATTGAGATTCTTAACAGACAACTTGTTTCGGGGAATTATGGCGTATAGTCAAATTATAGATAATATTTGTAAATCTTTCTTTTTTCAAAACAATACCAGGTGCTGCGACCCCAAGAATGAGCTTGGAGCGAGGATGGGGGGGGGAGGGGGGAGACACAATGAGAGAGTGAGGCTATAGGAGTGAGGAGCGCGATGAGATTGACCCGAGACAACCCTTCGCCAATTCAAAGGTGCCAAACGATAGGGAGACTTCGCAATTGGTACAGCTCCAGGGATTAACTTAGTCTGAAACTCAATTTCCCAGAGAGGTGGTAATCCTGATAAATCATCCAAAAATACCTCAGGAAAATCTCTAACCACAATAATCTATTCTTGTTTCTTATCTCTAGTCTTAGCCCTCATCAAAAGTCTTGCTTTCTCTTCTAGTCTTTCTACTAATACTCTAAGAACCTTGCCATCTAGTAATGGTATCCTCACTACTTTCTCATGATAAATTATTTCAGCCTTATGATTAGACAACCAATCCATACCTATAATCACATCAAAACTCCCATGCCGAATGGTATCAAATCGATGTCAAAGACATGACCCTCGATTTCTATTGCAACTTTTAATAACCTTATCAATCTCTACAAGCACCAGGCAGCTAACCTCAATCTCATATCTGAAACCTAATTCACTGGGCTCTATGCCTAACAGAGGTTTAAAAGTAGTAGAAACAAAGCTATTGTCGGCACAAGAGTCAAATAAGGTAGTGGCAAAATGATTGTTTAAAGTAAACGTACCCGTCACAATGTTTGGATCCTAGCGAGCTTTCTCTGCTCCCACATGAATGCCATACCCCTAGCTTGGTTCCCTTGGTTTCCACGACCCTGACCCCCGTTATTAGCAACAACTTGGTTTGGATGGTTTCCTCCCGGTCCTTGTGCTCTATTCAATCTAGGACATGCCGGTTTGAGATGGTCAGTACTCCCCACATTCATAGCATGCTCCCACAACAGTGGTGGGGGTTCCTTTACATTTACCGGTTACACATTCCTAAGCACAAATCTACAAACCTTGCAAAATAACCCGGTTGGTCACAGTTGAATCATGTGCGACAAGGCCCTCTGGGTGCTTGGTAGGAGTTGCAGGTGGTACACTTGGGCTAAGCACCCGTATTCTCTCTTCCTATAAGGTTTGTGGTTGTAGCAAAAGCATTTCTAGTCCTAGTCCTTTATTATCATCTCTACCATTTCTATCCTAGCCTAGTTCCCCCACATTTCCTCTTATGCTCACCTTCTAATTGATCCATTCCTAACAGCCTCATCAGTTAGTGCACCAGAAATCTACATAACCTTCTGCATAGTCTTTAGCTCCATTGCTGCCACCATCCTACGGATCTGTGGAGCAAGGCCATACATGTATCTCTCAATCTTCCTACATTTTAGAGTCACTAAATGGGGAACTAATCTAGCCAGCTCATGAAATCTATCTGTATAAGCCGCATGGCCAGCCCTGACCATAATATGATTCCACAGCTTAGTCTCCAACTTTTGCATCTCATGACTAGGACGAAACTCTTCTATCATCTTAAACTTAAAGTAATTCCATGACATACTAACAGCGACTTCCTAGCTTAGCGTGCGGATCTGAGAGTTCCACCACACTAAAGCCTTATCCACAAATGAACCAGCAGTGTATTTCACTTTTTAGTCGATACTACAACCACTCATATCTTGCATGGACTCCATTTTCTCAATCCATCGAGTAAGAACCACAACACCTCCCTTACCATCATATTCCTTAGGGTTATAAGCTAAGAACTCCTTATATGAACAACCTTCTTGGTTGCTATTCACCAATATATTCCTAACGTTCTCTGGAATTTTCTCATTAACCACATTACCCATTTGACTTCCAACATTTCCTTGGTTACAAACTTGAGCTAGAATGGCAGGTAAGAGGTTCTACAATTGTTAGGTAATGATCGTCGAGAAGTCGGGTGCTCCTCCCACACCCCCATTGACTCCCTCTACATTCCTATTAGCTCCCGCCCCCTGGTTATTCCCTTGACCATTCAATTCGTCAACACACTCATCATTACCTCCCCTAGGTCCTCTACCCCTCTACCTCTACCAACCCGTTTTACCCCGTTCCCCCTCCACGGATCGGCAACAGGCCGGCCAGTACTTCGGGTCCTCATCCTTGGCGGCATTATCTACACGAGGGAAAACAGGGCAATGTTAGGTAGGTAGGAAGACTAACATATATATATATATATATATATAGAATATCTTACTATCTATATAAATATACACATAATACCACCTTATTCTGTCAACATTAATTTTTGTAAACGGTATTACCAAGTACGAGTAAGTTATGATACTTTTATAACTACGTTGGCTACTATATTTATATATGCATCCTTTCCTAGTCGTAATCAGTATTGAGCTCACACATCTGAATGACTGACATAAGTAAAGCACCAAACCACGAACACACGAAAGCAAGAAAAAGCGGAACACCGCGCACATAGATCCTATACGCAACTAAATGACGGATCTTAGGTTATAGTCTAGGCCAACCCACCTAGTTCTCTATAACCTTGGCTCTGATTACTAATCTGTCACACCCCGACAATGACAGAAACTTAGGAGTGCAACATAATGATCAATCATAACACAAGATACAATATAGATAAAAACTACAATGCATAAACTTCAAGTGTTATGAAGACCATCAACCTTGAACAAACCTTGAGTGATGTCCTAAATCATAACCAAATCTATAATCTCTTACAATTCCAAATGCCCACACAGGGGTCCAAATCCAAAACTTCCAAATACTAAGAACCAAATAAATAAACAAGCAAGGCTTCACATAAAAAATCCACACAGGATACTTCTAAGCCTATTATCACATATCACCAACCTATTCATCTTTTACTTCACCTGAAAATGATACTCGAAAACATCAACAATAAAGTTGGTGAGCTCGTAGGTTTGACCTTACACCAAAAGTTGTGCCAATATCTTAAAACAGTAGACAATAGTGCAATATGACAGTGAATATATGCAAATCACCCATGACTTAGCATCCCCGCTAATCATGTAACACGACCTAGCATTCTCGCTAGTCGATCACCATGCCCTAGCATCCCCGCTAGTCATGAAAACAGCATATACCAATGCTCTTGGAGTCGCAACTCTGATATGTCACTTACGCACCTAAAGGGCCTACCAGCTGGAGCACTATATTAGGGCAGGACCACACTAGACATGGCAAATTCCTTGCCAATCACCCTTGCCATGCATCGCAATGCATGCAAGTCAAATCACAACCCTTAACATGCCAAACACAGTACATGCAAGTAAAATCACATCACATATATTCACATCGAAATCATAAGTACATAATTATCCTAAAAACAAAACCACATTTCGTATAGTTCAGAAAAACAATTCAAAACACATTTGAGTATCATTTTTCCCTAATAGAAAAACAGTAAAAATGGGGCACGAGAACTCACCTCAAGTAACTGTCCCTATTATATATCGTATATACATAATATATAAATAAATATATCATATATTTGTTATTTCAGATGATGAAGATGACTTGGAGGATCCTTCCAAATAGGGGAGGAAGATTGCTCAGATTGATGAAGATGAGGGAATCACTCTAGTTCAGATGGGTGCACAGACTCAGGGGAGGAGTGATGAAGATCTTATGTATGAGACTGGTGTATATGACTACCCAGAAGGATTTACAGGACCAAGTATTTCAATTACTACTGCTGAACCAGTTACAACTGCTGGTGAAGGAGTTAGTACTGCTAGAGCAATTCCTGAAGAAGTTAGTACTGCTGAACCAGATATGGATGTAACACTTGCTGAAGCACTTGTGGATCTCTTGAAGAGTGGAAAGAAAAATTCACCAAAGCCAAAAGCAAGAGGTATATCTTTTCAGGATCCTAAAGAAGTTGCAAGAAGAGAGGTTATTTCACCACCAGTTTTAAAGATTTCAACAAAAGACAAGGGAAAAGCCATAATGACTGAACCAGAGAAGCCATTAAAGAAGAAAGACCAGATTCAGAGTGATGAAGAATTGGCTCTCAGACTCCATGTTGAAGAACAAGCTAAATTTGAAATACTGCAAAAAGAAAGAGCTGCACAAGAAGAAGCTAGCAGAGCAGCTATCTATGAAGAAATGGATAACATTCAAGCCATGATTAAAGCTGGTGAGCAATTAGCTGTAAGAGTCCAAGCTGAGGAACAAGAACTATACTTTATTAAAGAAAAATCAAGACTGTTAGTGGAGATGATAGCAGAAAGAAAAAGGTTCTTTGCAGCACAGAGAGCAGCAAAGCAAAGGAGTAAACTACCCACCAAAACTCAGATGAGGAATAGAATGTGTACATACCTGAAGAATATGGGTGGATACAAACACAATCAGCTGAAAGGAAAGAGTTATGAAGAGATTCAGAAGCTCTTTAACAAAACATAGAAACAGGTAAACTCTTTTGTACCTATGGCATCAGATGATAAGGAAAAAGGTAGTGAAAAGAAGGCTGGAGGCGGTAGAAAGAAAACACTTGCTAAGAAAAGAGCAGGTGAAAAGCAAAGTGAAGAGAGTTCTAAAAGACAAAAGATAGAGGATGATGTTGAGAAAGAAGAGCTTAGAGCTCATTTGGATATAATTCCAGGAGATGATGTAGTTGTAAGTGTTGAATCATTAGCTATAAAGTATCTAATAGTTTATTAGAAGACACATGTTCTATCAGAAGACAAGATGTATTATGAGATCATTAGAGCTAATAGAAGTACTAAATCTTACAAGATATTTACAGAGATGCTTGATGATTTTGATAGGCATGATGTGTTAGATTTATATAGGCTGGTTAAAGAAAGGTTTGAGACTGCAAGCCCAGAAGGATATGACAGATTACTTTAGGGAGATCTCATTACTGTGTTTGAACAAAGTAAAGATGATGAGGTCTAGAAAGCTCAACAGGATTACACATTGATCAGCTGGATATTATTTGATTCATGTGGAATTCATGTATTACTGATGGATACTGGCATTGCTATTCACATGCTGGTAGAGAAGACATATCTTCTTACTCAAGAGATGCTTTCAAGAATGCTGAGTGGGAAGCTAGAGGTTGACAATGAAAGTGAAATGGCATTTGAACTTCTCAGATTTACTAGATCACATATTGAAAAGTAGAAGAGTGTTTGGAAGAATCCTCTCAAAAAGGTTTAATTCAAGAAACTTGATGATTTAGAGGTAAATCACAAGTTTAGGGGAGGATTGTTGGGAATTAAGGGCTTCTACAAAGTTTATACAGCTGGTTCAACTTAGTACTGCCAAGCTTAAATAGTTTGTATTGCTCAGATTATAACTACCAGTACTAACTGGTTAGTACTGCTAGAGTAAAAGTTAGTACTGCCAGTACTAACTTAATACTGCTGAAGAGAAGTTAACACTGCTGCATGAAGATTAGGACTGATGAAGAGTTAAATGTGTTTTGTGATATGTATGGACTTATTCTGTGTATATCTTATATAGTTAGAAGATATGTTAATATCTTGTAAAAGTTTAGAAGATTTGTAGTTATCTTGTAAAGGACTCCTTGGTGTATAAAAGGAGATCCTAGGTTATGATTTTAGGATCATCACATCACATCATATCAGTCTTTCATAGTATTCATAGCTTCAAGGTTGTAAACCCTAACACTGTTAAAGAGTGTTCGTATTAATATATTAAAGCTTATTGTTTTGGTTGTATTTCTGTGTCTCAAACATACTTTTTCTTTATTCTTCTTAGTGGTATAAACTAGATTCCGCATAGTTTATATCATACACTCAAAGTTTCAGTCTTAGTGCCTTTGGATTTATCCAAGGATACTAAACCTTACATCAAGCTTAGGAGTTCAAGATCCTTTCACCAGGACCATTACGATTTAACTTAGCATAATTAATTGGTTTAATATTAACTTTATTTTCTAAGACCATTGGATCACTTTGTTTTAAAAGTATTTTTGATCGACTCTCTTCCTCAAGCATCAAAGTCTCTTCAGAATCAGCAATTGAAATCACATTGGTTTCCTTAGCAATAACACTACCATCATAAAGCATTCGCCTAATTTGTTGAGGTTTCTTAAGATAGAAAGGATTTTAAAAACAAAGAGCTTGTTTCAGGTTGTTATCATAGAAAACTTGTGGTTTCGTGATCCTATGCACAGTTTGTGCAGATTGACCCATTTTACAAACAATATTATCCAGTTCTTTAACTTTCTTTTCCAAACTTGTGGATTCATTTTTGAAAACATTAAATGCTTTTGTTAACGATTCTTTTTCTTTTAATTGTTCAGAAAGAGTTTGTTTAAGAGAGTTAATTTGCTTTTCAAAATCCGCAAACTGTCCATCTTTATCCCGAATTATATCATTAATTATTAGCTTTTCTCTAGTACCTAAATCCACATTTTGTCTTTTTTCTAGAAATTTTACCCGTTCTTTGTATCTTTCAAGCTCAGCAGATAGGGTTTCATTAGCAATTAGATTGTCCTCATTGACCTTGTTACAATTAGTTACTTGATTTAACAGTTTTTCAAACACAGATAATATCATATCATCTTGTTGTGTAGAAGAATTTGTATCCTGAACAGCTGCATTTTGTGTTTCAAGCAGATACTGAGAGTAAGGAATGATATTGCTATCACTGGTTATCTCATTCTCTAGATAATCATAACATGGGTTTGTTCAGGAATAAATCAACTCTGCAACAACTTTGATTTTTAGCATAAAGATCGTTGAATAATGTTGTCCAGAGTGTGGTACCTCGGAGAGAACATCGAACCATAACTAGACAAATTGGCCATAGGAATAACTTTGGCTATAGAGATCTCGTCACAGTCAGAATCATACACATCAAAATCATTGGCTTGATAAGCTGCATTATGTGTAATGACCGACTATATAACTGGACCTTCTACAATACCAAGGTCTGCCAAGAATTCCAATTCTTCCTTATTAAGAACTTTACCATTTTCTTAAGCTTCAACCAATAAAACTTTATCCCTGAACCACGTAGCATCTCTTTTCCTTTTTGGCTTTAGGCATTGTCTTGCCATGTGACCTTCCCTTTGGCAGTTAAAACACTTTACAACCCTTGTTTGACTTGAAGAATTCCCTCTGTTTACTGAAGTATTAGCCTTATTCCTAAGTATCACACACAAAAAATTTGGTCTCCCCTGAACCGGTTGAACAGTCACCCTTCCATCATGAATAGTTGCTTGTTGTCTTGGGTTGGAAGAATTTCTTAGCTGATTGTTGGTAGATGGGAAACGAGATGTGACGACAATAGACAGGAATGACATCATTTTGTTAATGGCATTAATAGGGTCATCTCCGTGTTTAAACATAGGAACTGCCAGGCCAGAGTCTATCTGAGGAACAAATGGTGGTTGTGGACAGTATATTCAATTTGATGTATTTGTTGATTAACTGTGGAGACAATATATTCAATTTGAGGAACATATGGTGGTTGTGGATAAGCCTCTTGATGAACGGTAGATGAGTAAGCATTTGGATACGATGTTGACGGATAAGAAATTGCAAGAGGTGTGGATGGATAAGTAGTTGAGTAATGTTGTGTGGGAGGAATTGATCCATAATGAGGAGACTGAGATGGTGAAAACTGTTGTGTGAACTGAGTATAGTTGGTATGGTATTGATAAAATTGTAAAGTGAGAATGGTGTCATCTTATGGGTACAACTAATGCAAGTGATCATTGATTGGCTTCACGCATAATACGACTTCATTTGGCATGGATTTCGTATTGTTCAAGATATGCAAGCATGAAGCTGATCATAAGTTGGAGTATAAAATCTATTACAAGCTTGACATCAGTCACAAACTACTCTATCAGGTTGAGGAACTGTTTAAGAAACTTGTATTGACTTGAAAATTACTCCAATTATATTTTGTAAATGTTCATGTCATTGATCGCTTAGTAAATCTTCAAGTAATATCTTATGAGTTATTTCCTCCTTAGATGTGAAGCAAACTTAATCAAATCATTCATTCAGTTTACACTCCCTTTCCTGATTGTTCATGAGGTACCATGCATTAGTAGTTAAACTATTTCCTAAAGATCCTTGGCAACCCTGTGATGATGTAACAAGTGAATAGATATCAGTCTGGTAACCTTTGAAGAATGATATTAGTTGCCTTCAATATCACAATCACTTGAATTTTTCTCTATAGCAAGGACAATTCACATTTTCTTTGTCCTGGTCCCACTCACCCCCATGTTTCTCTTCAATCATAGGCCAAATAGTGGATCGTGTTCAACTTGATTCAAGTATCATTCTTTCCGAGCTCTCTGTTTTGCATGTAAAAGTTCCAATTATACGTTTCAACCTCATACAGGTCTTTGTCTAACATTGGTGGACGATTGTCAGCACCAGAGAGTATCATGTACTAAACAAGAGTATTATTTTGTCCAAATGGAATTATTGAATCCATGTTTGATTTAAGATGTGATAAGATGAGAATAGATAACTTTTTGATTGTTCAGTGATAAGAGGTTTTTATGTTAAATTATTGTTTGTTTTAAGTGAATGAGTCTTAAGATTACACGGGATTTTACAATTCTTGATAAAACTGAGAAAATAATTAAATACTTCACGGGATTTTACAAATCACAGAAAAACTGTATAAATATCCAAGGAAATAAGGTATAAATCTCCAAAGGTAAGTTTATAAGTCACCCAAGTGTAACGTATAAATCACCTTAAGAAAAATGTATAAATCGTCAGTTAGAAGACAAGTATAAATCGCTGGATTTCCAAGATGTATAAATCGATGGATTTGAAGTTTATAAATCGTTGGATTCCAAGATGTATAAATCACTGGAATTGGATTTGTATAAATCGCTGGATTCCAATATGTATAAATCGCTGGATATGGTTACGTATAAATCGCTGGATTTCCTCACGTATAAATCGCCGAATATACACACGTATAAATCGCCGAATCCAAACACGTATAAATCGCCGAATACAAACACTATAAATTACCGGATTCAAACACGTATAAATCGTCGGATTCAAATGTATAAACAGCCGAATTCAATCACGTATAAATCACCGAATTCAAACAGTGGTTCAAAAAAAGCTGTCTTCAAACACTTCAATCACTTAAAAACACAATTTTTGACGTTTTTACTTAAATTTTCTTGTACAACTAGCTATTATAACCTTGGTAGAAGCATAAAAACACAAACTTTATGATTTTTTTAGCATAAAAATTTCCAGATCAAGATATTGGACTCAAAACAAGTTCGAACCAAAAGAACTTTAAAAAATAAAGGCTTTTTAATGTTTTCAAATCTATGCTTTTAAACCTAGATTATACTAAAATAGATAAACAAGAAAGTACAAAACTTTATGGTATTAGAACACACAAAAGATGAAATCTTTTGTTATGTATTCGAACCAAACGTACGCTAGAACAAGAAACTAAAAACGCACACAACACCAAACTATATCACCCCATGGCTCTTGATACCAATTGAAGAATACTAGATTATCTAAACTCATAATCAAATGTATGAAGAACTAGAGAGAGAAAGGAGGGATGAACACTTCAAAAGAGAAAGGAAAAGGAGAATATTAGATAAGTAAAATTAAGAAAAGTGAACAACCAACCCTCTCTAATGTATGGAGAGGGGTATAAATACCTCACCATGGCCGGCTATGGAGAGGCCTTGTGGGCTTTTCATGGGCTTTGGCCCGTTTACCTTATTAAGGTTCCAAATATTATTATACAAGCTATCTAATGATACAATGGAAGTAACTAACACTTTTCGTGATCCTAACACGATGATAGGAGGTGGTGGATCTTTTTGATTTGCCAGAGAATCATCAAACTTTCCACTCCCGGTGAATACGGCATTCACGTGCTTAGTGTAAGCTTGAGGAGGAGGTGGGTCAGTTCTATCGGTTTGTTCTGAAGATATGTTTTGTGATTTCGACCACATCATCTATTTTTCTTCTATATTTTATATAATATTTTGCAAATCTTTTGTTTTGGCTTCATTTTTATAATCATATTGTTAACATTGTTCTTGACAAACATATTTGAAATTCTTTGACCATCTAAGAATTTGGTGATTGATTTTTCAAGATTTGTTTAAGACTGATCGTCTCTGTCAAAATGTTTATCCCAGTTCTTATGCTACAGATACATCTTTTAAAATCTTCGAGATCCTGTTTCACATCATTGTTAATTCATTGAGAATTTCACAGAATGTCATTAGATTCATGATAAATTGGTGAAATTACGAATCATGATAGATATTTTGATTTTGAATAACCTTCATATTGGATGTAATGGCTTCTTGATGTTAACACACATTGGCGTATCAGCGTTCATGTGGATTAGAAACGTGGGTTTATCTCCAAGTCATAATATTTGTTACGCATACTTGTAAGTCTTCTTTAAGCTTGTAAATTAAGAATCCATTTTATAGTTAAAGCCTTTAATTTATGCATTAATCGATAATTATCATTGTTACTATTACTTCCATCAGCGAAAGCGACAGATTTTTGATGATGTTCATTTTGATATTTAGTGGACCAATCAAGTTTGAAAAAGACTTTGTCATCGAGAAATTAAAAATCTTGATTCGGAAGATTGTAGAATGAAGATTCCCACAGACTGTTTTCATCTAAAAAAAATTGAGTGGGTACGAGACCATGATAGAATATTAGAATAATAGCTCAAATTGTTTTAGAACCGTGCTCATGTCAATTTTGAAGCATGTTCTATAGGTCGTAAAACCAGGTCTTCGGTTAGTACTATCAATACGTTTATTAGAGAAATTTTTATTTCACAAGCAAAAGACGGTTAAATAACGAAGGTGGCAAAGGAAATTTTTAAAAAGCTCTTATCATTTGTTTCTACGATATTATAGACTCTTCATTAAGTTCGTTACACTAGATTTTAGCTTTATCACACAAGGAAAAGGGAAATATCAAAAGCTTGACCGCTTCACTTTGAGTTTCACCATATTTGAACATGTCACAGATTGCGAGAAATTCACGGATGTTCCATGCGGATCGGCCCGCAGATAACCATCGAATTTATTTTTCCAAATCATTTTCAAGTGGGTACTATTGATAACAAAGTTGTCATCACATCGATTTGAACAATGGCAGAATTAGGAGTGGGTGACTACATTCTTATTTTATAGCAGCTTTCACCACCATGGGGCTTGATCATCAGATCGAGCATATAGGTTTTGTTTCGACATCCTCTTCAGGTATATTTATGACGACAAAGTCATTAACAGTAGGATGTTGAGTTGAGATTTGAATGATTCGATATCGACAAATTCTTTTTGGATAGTTTTAATCTTATAAGACCTTGTTATTAAATTTTTATTTAATTTATATATTAGACTTACTAGTTGTTTTTCGATAGATAGTGGATTTATACATACGTTAAGTATTTTGCAAAAAAACATTTTATATTATATATATATATATATATATATATATATATATATATATATATATATATATATATATATATATAAATATATAAATATATAAATATTATATATTTAGTGTTTTTGAATATATAGAAACTAAGGATAAATGATAAAAAGTTTTTTTGTTTTTTTTCAAAAAAAATAGATAAGTGCGGCGTACTTTATGAAAAGTATGTCGGGTTTTATGGTTTGGATAGAGTGCGGCGTACTTTAGGAAAAGTGCGTCGGCTTTTGTGGAAATTCTATTTTTTTTTCTTTTGTTTTTATATTTTAGTTATTACAACGAACGAAATAAATAAAACAGAGCTAACAGAAATTAAATATAATCAACTTACGAAAAACAAACAATCTAAAGCATATAATCAAAACGATTTGAAAAATAAGGTTTTTGGTTTTTTTTATTTCGAATAAACTAAATATGAACAAATTTACAAGGTAATATAATCAAATGATTATAAAACCTGACAAAAGCAATTTTGGATTTTGGATTTTGGTTTTGGTTTTACTCAGATTCTGCTGGTGAAATTTCTGCAAAAAGTATGGCGTACTTGGGTAAAGTACGACGTACTTCTTGGGTTTTTAGGAAAACCAGCGCACAAATATAATGTGCGGCGTACTTCCTGAAGAAAAAACAACTTTTTGGTTCAGTTTTCCAGAAAATTGTACGGCGAGTTTGCAAATTTTGCGAAACAGTAAATAAATTTTTGAGAAACAAAATAGCACAAAAAAAAAGCAACAAACTGATAACAACTTAAACAATTTCCCGGCAACGACGCCAAAAACTTGATGTGTGTTTTTTATAAGTTTTAAATTTATAATACTAGAAATGCCGCTTTTTACTAAAAACACAACACTCGGGCAAGTATACCCTTTCGTGTATAGTATAGCTTAGGAAGTCCAGGTCGTCCCAAGAGAATTGAAGTTTTCACACTTTATAATTAAGGTGCTAAGGCTAAAATGATTGTCACGGATCAAATTAACCAAATCGTGTATATATCAAATATTGTAAAGAAAGCAATTAAGAGATGATTCAATCAAATGATTAAGGTATGTTTGTTTAGGCAATGATCACTTAGATAATGATGTGTTTGGAATAGTGTTTATAAGTTTAGAAAATAGAGTTATCACAAGTTATAAATCCTTTCGGCCTTTAAATATAACTAGTGATTATATCGATTAATAACAACAAATCCTTTCGGCCTTTATAAGTTATTATAACCAATATATTAGATGGATTGATAGAACACATGTATAAAGAAACCTTTCGGCCTATTTTCTTATATAAAATATGTTTTACCAATTCAATAAACTCATATCCAAACACTCCATATCCAAGATCACAAAATGCCCAAACAAACATAAGATTACTACTCCATAATCAAAGAAGTAATAAAACACATTATGAACTCAAACAATTCAATAATAATCATATTCAAAGGATAAACAAGATTATACCAAACTCCAAGAGCAAATGATGGTGATTTCACAAGAATTTCCCAAGAACACTTTATGATATTCAAAGTAAAACCCAGAAACTATGAACAATTCTGTCACAATTGCTTATAGATTCGAAATAACACTTCAATTATGCTTCTTTGATGGATCAAATCTGGGTTTGTTGATGAATATCAAGCAAAACCATCCAAATTCCTTCAAGAACACCTCTAACTTTGATTCTAATGGTGGTGATGATGGTGTTATCAATGGTGGTTTGGATCAAAGGTTTTTCAAGCCTTTATCACCAAAAACACCTATCCTAAGTAGTACACACGAGTTGGAGGTTTGTGTGTGAGAATGTGTGAAATAAGGGAGCCAAGGAGGGTATTTATAGGCTGTTCAGGGGCCAAAGTGTGCCGCATAAACTTATTTGTGCACCGCACATAGTGTATTAATCGACTATAATGGAGTTCGTATGACCGAGTTAGAGATAATTCAATTCTCTTTCCGTGGCCACTTGAATCAACTAAAATAGAGTTCGTATGACCGAGTTATGACCAAAACAGTAAACAGGTGTCGGGAGATCATGAACTTTAGTTATTTCTTCATCTAAGCTTCAATTCTTCGTGTTTTCTTTTGTTTTCTTCCACGACACATATCATGAACCTATAATAGCAAATATAGTCGAT